>JALJCO010009448.1:1722500-1782742 GCA_023101725.1 Atherinomorus stipes
GGAAGAGGATGCGGGTCGATGGGATGCACACTTGATCATTCCCTTGTGGCCTTCTCTACAACCAAGCGATATACTGAACATCTCTTCCTCATATACAGGGAGTCACTGTTGCCTTGCTTTGCAGACCTTTAAGGGCGTAAATTAGAGGTATTATATTGAAATATACACTGTTCATAAACATTAGATGCAAAACATTACCCACCCCATGTGAGCTTAAATGAGAAATTTATATTCTGGGTATCAAGATGTCATGAAAAAGTTAGCTCATAAACAGAAAATATGGATTTGCAAAGAAAACTGAAGCAACCCTAAACTTCATTCGCTATGATTTTTTAGCAGAGCAAAGCCCAACTGATGCGGTGCACATAGAGCACATAAAAGCAGCTTTGTTTATGAGCCCATGCAGCTTTACATAGCTGCAGCCCACTTAGCTAGCCTTTGGGAGAAACAGAGCAGAAACCAGCCTGCAGCCACATGACACCTATCTTTGCCCATATAATGTGTGCCCACCAGAAACTGAGTACTTTGACCAATCAGCTAAATGATTAGATCAATTAAGTTCTCTGAAGTGAGCATCAACGTTAGCCTACTACAGCTTCAAGACCTGCGGGACATAGCCCATCAGAGCCGCTTCATTAGTTTTCTGGACTCTACCCAAAACTATACCACAAAGACAAAGATACTGTAGAAGGTTAGGGAGATGGTTGGAAAAGACAGAGCAAAAATGTAGAAAACTAAACATTAATAAATTAATTAGATCCATTCTTATAGTAAAGCACCTCTGGGATCAATTGTGTTTATGTGGCACAACATCTCAATAACATGTACAAACAATACAAAGTGATCTAACGAACACATAAGTGGAAGTGTTATTCATCCAATCCATTGTTATAAGACCTGTGGGAATGCTCTGGTATACAGAATTTCTTCTCTCTGAGGACAGCATCAAACAATCCAGTAATAATTTAGATTGCCAGGGACAACACTTTGTGGGGTTTTAGAGAGGAAACACAGACAGTGCTGGCATAAACACATTTTTCATATCAAACGCAGCCACACAGTACATAGATATACTGTATGCACAATACATTAATAGTTCCTGCTCATCTGAACAAATGGCAAGGCTGAAGCAGCCAGGGAAAAGAGATATTACACGCATTCTATCAGATGTCGAATCAATTAGTCACAACCATCTTCCAAAGTCAGAAATAACCACTCGTCCTTCTGTCTCCGGGGAGCCAGGGATAGGCCTGGGCAACAGAGGAGAGATGGGCAAAGATCCAGGGACCCAAAGGGGGGTGTAAAAGGAGTAAATGAGAGAAAAAAGAAGAAAAAGGGGGGATAAATAATGCTGTCTGTCTTACACTGCGCAGACTTGCATCTCTATTTTCACAAGATTTCCATACAAACGCACAATTCTGCACTCTCAGCGGAAGTACTTTGCATATCAGAGAGAACTCATTTTGCTCAGTGAAAACACTCCAGTCATTAACATGTGATGACATTATCTTCCTAATAGTACTAAAGAGGGTCTCCTTTATAATGTATACAACAGAACTGTAACACAGACTCGAACCCTTGTTGACAATATCATGGTGTTCAATGGGCGCTGTTTGCCTCACCACAAAGCCTTTAATCTTTTAATCTGAAGCATAAAGCAAGTACATACAGCAGAGAGATCATGTGACCACTTTGCTAAAAGGTAAAGAGACATGATTAGTCTGCATAAAGGGAAACACAATGGAAATCCTTTTGCTGCAGGCTAAAAATAATTTAATCTGTCATGTAGATGAGCAAATAGCGTTCTTACACCTGAATAGCAACCATTTTTATTGGACTTGAGAAGTCAGTTGCAGATAAATCTGTTTCTCTTCATCTCTGCTGGTTTACTGAGGAGACGCTTTTGTGTCTGCGAAGATTTCCCTCTTTCTTTGGTAATCTCTGTAGAGCACTAGATTTGTGCAGTTTGTGAACAGGGTGAATTAAAGGATGCAAAATCCGATTCATACCCATGTTATAAAGGGAGGGACTAAATTTATTTTCTGAAATATTTACAGCACAGATCTGTTTGCTTTTAGTTTTATGATTATGGCTGGAAAATATTACAATCCTGCTGCTTAAAACAAGTGCTGCAGAATCAGCTACTATACAGTAAGGCTGTGTAACAAGACAATGATTTGTGATAATTAGAGATAATTAAACCAATCTTGTTTCTGAATCGCAGTCTTTGTGTTTTGTTTTGGGTAAGGGAATTTAGAGGCAATATCCAGGCTCCATATTTTCACAGAGCTGGGAAATGGAGAGTGCCACAAGTAACATTATTCAAAGTCTCTATCAAAGTTCCAGCGGTAAAATTTGTTTAATAAGGCACAGACAGAAGATCCCCACTGAACACGGCACTAACCAACCCTTTGGGTATAAGTGTTGTTGGTTGCACATGCCTTCAACCCCTGGAGGCTGTGAGGAAAACTAGATGGAGCAAGAAAGGAGACTATGTTGAACTCAAAACTACTGCTTAGGAAGCCACAGACGTCTCTCAATCCCCTCTGATTTCATTATTTTTTCTTAGATTGCGCCAACCACTTCTTATTGGTAGGGGTTGGCACTGGAGTATCGACTATAGGCATCAGAAAACTGTGGCCCCCTGTCTGAATCCACCACATTATATGGCGTGTGTTTGTGCCCTAGGGATCGCAGCGCCTCAGCCTGTGTTTGGGGTACTTTGTCAGATGACTCAGTGTGTGTGATTTATGAGCTCTGGAAAGGTTGCATTTCCAGCACGCATGGACGTCCGCATGGTAAATGGAGAAATTCTGAATTTATTAACATACAATGAATGATGATTAATGTTTTGGTATAGATCATGCTCTCCTTTTAGATGTCTCAGTGTGGGGGTGATAGATGCAGTAATAAAATGATATGTATGTACTCAAAAGCACATTGCAGCAGCATTGAGCCCATGACTTATACACATTACTCGTGGACCTGTGTAACCACAGTATCGCAAGGTATGATAGTGTTTTTTGAACTCTGTGAACTTTAACAACAATAGATGGTGTGCATGCACTATCCTCTACGCAAAGTAAAGAGTTAAGATAAAAGCACCTTGCATCTCGCATAGCCAATGAGAAAATGTATAAATTAAAAACACACACACCAAAAAAAAAGAAAAAAAAAGTGAGCAAAAGAATGCAATTTAGACCCGTATCAGGACACATTTAGAGATCCATTCATCAAAATCCCCTCCATTATTAACTTTTGTATTCTACAACACATCTTGTGTCTCCCTCATCAGCTTTTTCAATATCTTCTCAAATACATTACTGCCAGTGTCGAGTGGGTATGTTCACCCTAGGCCAATTACTGCAGTGAACCATAAAGGTAAGCAGTGCTGAGGAGGGCTTTGTCACATATTTGCTTTTGTGTCCTAGCCAGGCCCCCACAGTGGTAGATTGGGGGGGGATACAGGGAATGTCAGACATCTTTTTAATCACAATGACAACAGAGGAATCAATATGCAGAGGCATGTTTGACAGGTTTTTGGGAATACATCTATATAAGTCAATGTGAGTCTACCCACATGTTTGCATCTCAGAATGGTGAATCAAGGTTGACTTCTACTTATGCAATGACCTTATCATTTCACCCCTAGAATGAGGTTGAATATTGCCCTATACTTGCATGTGGGGGGAGAGAAGAGATGGGTAGCTAGGTGATCATTCCATTGTGTAGCTTAAAAAAATAAAGTGTGCTCATGCATATTTTGATGTAGCTGCAAACAAGATCACTTTGACATGACAGTGTGTGAGGTGTGGTGTGCATGGATATTCCGTTTTTACATGTGCTAGTATGAATGCAAGTACAGAAACAGTGTGTGTGTTTGTTGGGGGGGGGGGGGGTGCGCGAGCACACGCTTGTGGGATAACTTCATATATATGTGGTTGCTGTCAGAAGAAGCTGACTGGTGATGAGGGATGGAGAGAATCAGAAACACATTGGGCTGGGAATGGGGTGTGAGCCGCAGGGTCGCCCTGGCACAAAACACAACTGCCTCTCACATCATTACCCTCATTCCCCTAATGCGCACAACACTTAGAGCTACAAACAGGCTTGACTCCAGATCACACATACGCACACATATCTACAGAGCTGTGCACTAACACAGGAGCCCCCACAAAGATGTACAAACTTTTAAGTGCATGCAAATGCCCACACACTGACAAAAAAACAACTGCTTTCTGTGTAAGTTTAAAAAAAAACAACAACTCTTACCTGTAAAAGTAACAGAAGCTCTTTGTTAATTACTAATAACTACACAATTACCATACCCGTAACAATGCAGATTCCACAATTTTGATATCAAACCATAAAACAAGCTCTATGGTGAGTTTCATAAATAATGGAAAACATGAGTGTGATTTATTGTATTTAAAATAAAAAAAGGCTATTTTAGACACAACTGAGCTTCAGTTAAGAAAAAAATAAATGTTCCTATTCAACCACAGGACCCCAATAAAAACTGCAATAGTTTCACACTGTAATGGATGCTTCCCTCCCTTCTTGCTGCATGAGAGGTTTTAAGAATGGTGGGATCGGGGGGCGGTTAAGCAGAGAAAGGAAAGATAAAGAGAAGAAAGCATAAGATACGATGCAGAAGAGTGGAGGAGAGAGGTAAGCCAAGCACAAAATAACTTCAATCTAACATCCTCTCAGTGGGGCGGTAGGAGGCAAATAGCAATCCGTCCAATGCCGTGTACTCGAGGGGGTTCCCCCCCACCTCTCACTGACCCATAGAGAAGGGGATCATGGGAGAAAAGGGATGAGACAAACCCACTTCAATTAAGCCACGGCGACGTCTCGTCAGCACAGCAGATGAGGTGTCAGAGAGTTCAGCCGTAGACAGATCACAGAGAAAAAAGGGAAAAAAAGAGAGGGGAAAAAAAAAACAGTTCCCTGCTCAGCACAGTCACGGTCCTGAACCTTTCCCTCTATTACCCTATTGTATCCCTCGCCTTCTCTTGGCCTTTATAATATCCAGATTTTGGGGGTTTTCCAACAAGGTCAGCTTGGTGTGGATCTCAGCAGAACCACCAGTCTCGTCTTACAGGCCTTTTAGATTCCATGACAGAAAAAACTTTTGATCAAATTTTATGCATTAGTTGTATGCTACCTCAACACACCTGCAAATGACATTTAAAGGTCAAAACAACATGTAAAGGTGAGGGCTCTCATACTATATTTGCTGGGCCAAGAGCCGAGAATCATATCAGAGGAAATTTTAGAAGAAATAAAAAAATAAAAGGGTTTACCGTCACCATAACAACTTAAAAAATCACACCGTGGTTAAAGAAAGACAAAGTGTTTTTTGTTTTTTTTAAATACATCAAACCATCCAAGATCCACCGTTTCAATTGAAGGGAAATGCACCCTTTTAAATAAGGGGAGGGCACACACCAGGAGACTCAGATATTTGTGAGGACAGTCCTCTGCCAAGGATTTTGAAGAGATATCTCTCTCTGCGATTAGACTGACATTACCATAATATCGGCTTTGTCACCTCACTGGCCAATTGTTAACGAAAAGTGCCATCCTTTCCTCTTTCCCCGTGGAGGCATCAAGCAGGCATGCAGGCGTCCTGAGGTACAGAAGCTGCTTTCTGCTGTCTGTTCACCCGGTTAACCCCACCCCACCTCCCCACCACTTCTATGAAGCTCTGTTTGGGAGATACAAGCTGGATTTGGCTCACATCCTTGCCTTTTCCCCAACACTGCGTGGCTGCCTGGTGTCAGAGCGCCAACTCTTCCAACCCAGCTGCACTGATTAGCGCAGGCAGATTATTAGCCCGGCATCTCCTGGAAGCACTGCGTACTTCTTTTCTTTACCCTTTTTGTTACGCTTTCAAAACACTGTGTCACACACAGTTTTCTTTATATGCAAAATCGAAACACACAAAAGACAAAAGTGAAGGACAGATTAAAAAATAAACAATTAGCCTCACACGTATACAAGCAAAATAGGCAGACTGAGGTGACACTAATTTGTTTTACTGCTTGTGGATACATCAGCAAAAAGTGATTCATCAGCACTGTGAAAAGAGCTCTCTCATCTTTCATTCCTCGTCTCTCTCCCTCTCTGTCCCCCTTCCCCACCTCCTCCAGTTTCTAGCACCTGTCCTGATGCCAAGATTTCACCTCCCAAACCCCAGGACGTGGACATCCCACTCTCAAACTTGTGCACTGCCTTATCTATACCCCACACACCAACAGCCAGCATCTGAGGCATCCTTCTCTCTTTGTGCCAGAAAGATGCCGGCATCTCTCTCCCTCACACTCTCCCTTTCACCCAATTCTCCATCATGTTCTTTTCTCTTTCTCCCTTTCTCTCTCTAGAGCTTTGCATTTGAAATTGAACAGACACACAGCCAATTTATCATAGGCTGACACGTGTCATGTCCAAGGCCTAACCACAGGGACTTACAGTAGGCATTGCATTTATCCCCTTTGTTGTCAGCAAGGACCAAGACAACACCAGAAGCTATTAAAAGGGGGTAGACAAGGAGAAAGAGAAAATAGGTGGAGAACGAAAGAGATGAAAATATACCATTAAACATCAACCATACTCCTCTGAAAGGTTACAGACCTCAGCAAGGTTGAAGCCAGCACATTTTCCTAACAAACAATCAAAAATGTGGTGATGCAAGGTGTCTAACGTTTAACCCTGATACAAACCCCAGGTAGGCATGAGATGAGTTAGGTGGGGAGTTAACACAATATGGAATTGGACCTTTGTGCTCAAGGTTACACTGTGGTTTAAGTTCTGATATTACCTCGTGCAACTAATATGACAAAAAGAAAAGTTCAATCCCATGACAAAATTGTTGAACGAAAAAGCGCAACTGAAAAAATGGTGAAGAATTATCTTAAATATAAAGAGAAGACTCAAAAGGTCGACTCCCAGTTGCTAGGCTGCTATTCAAATGATTTTTTTTAAGCTGCAATAAAGAGCAAGAGATACTTAAAAGTAATCATTCCTGAAACCTGAAAGGGGACAAAACTGTTAATGTGCATCATATAAAACCTTTTCAGTTTAATCACCTTATCTCTGTATTATCTCTCCTCTCTTTGAATGGTTTTTTTAAAATAACACACGTCTTTATCGTAATACTATGTGGAAAAGGCAAGAAGATGACCCTACCTGATAATACTGTCTACTGTCTACAAAGAATGTATATATTCTCCTTATGCAGACAGGTGGAAATGATAACAAGAATGGGAATAGAGGCTAATGAGATGAGGAAGGAGTGTGTCTTATAAAGTTGAGAACCACATGGTTATTAATTGGCATCTCACACATCCATAGACTTCAATTCATTCCACTTTGGCACTATTTTACTCAGCATGAATGTTGAATAAGTTAGCTACATAGAATTCATATTCAAGCTAAAACAGGCAATCCTCACAACAGTCAAAGAAACTTGAAAACAAAGCGCTATCCTTCATCTCCTCTTGTCTTACATATCATAAATCTTCGGTCTGTACCAGTCGACCAGACCAATGGACCAGCTCACTTGAAAGCTGCTGGAATTGTTCATTACCCAATAGTAAGTGACCTTTATCAAACTGGCTTTGGACGCCATGTTGGCTCCTCCAGTAATTAATAAGTGGTTATGCATGCAAGACAATTAATGGAAGGTCAAGTATTTGAGTGCTGCCCTTTTTCTAGATACAACTAGGCATACCACACCAAATTTTAAGTTCAGAGTCTGTCAATTCCATAGCTTTAAAGATAAGGAACAAATTGCTTTTGGGTTCTGTATGTAAAATTCAGGCTTTGGTTTGTGTCTAGATTTGGAGAAAAGTGAGCAGGTTGTGGCTCTGTAGCAAATAAATTTGACAGAGAAGTGGATGAGAATGGAAATGCAAAAAACTAGAATCTCTGCATTAAATGAGGACGCGCACACAAAGGCTTTCATGTTTAACTACAGTTTGAATCATAGCTCAAATAACGCCTGGCCATGAACACTAACAGCTAGGTCATACTGGCTTAAGAGAAGAGGTGATACTTGACTACACACCCAAAGCTTTGTCTGTACACTATTGAATTATTCTGCTATCACAGCCTGGTATATTTACCCTATTTTTTTTTTTTTTTTTACTTTCATAGCATAAAGTCTGATGTTGACTGCTATTAAATTTCCCCTGAGGGCACACTGCTTCACTCACACGCTCCTATCAAATGAGCCAACAAAGCATATCAGGGCGTCGTGTCTGTGAAACACTGCATCACCTTTGTTCACTCCTCATCAACCCGCCGCCCCCATGCTATTACCTCAGGACTATTCCCTATTCCCTGCTTAACCCTTGTCTACAGGACTGGTGTCACACAGAGCACCACTCTACTGCTCTCCATATTCCACAGTCTCTCACCTCTGATGACATCTAACACTCGCTTGTCGCCTCTGACATGCGCACATGCATACAAACGCCTCTGAAGCACAGCCACATACACTGATCGCATGAAAAGGCAAAAGTATGACGGCAAACACACACGCATACACTGCAAATTAACAAAACACAATGGTAAATGCACACATGGATGATGAGCCATTGGGGGCTTTGATGTCTCCAGATCTTTGCTCTTCATAATAACAGCAGCACTTGTTATTCCTACTGAACTCTGCCCCCCTGTACTCCTCCCAACACATACAAATGCATGCACACACTACAACAGTGGTGATTGAGTTGACGCTAGAGGTGGCAGGAGGAGGTGGCACTGAGAAAGTCTGTGCCAGTTGCCTGCTGACAGCACCTTTGGGATTGGTGAAGTTTGATTTGATGGCTTTCGTTGTTAATTAGGGTTTGGAGGTGACTCCTGAAATGAAAATGGGCAAAACGTTCAAAAAAAGATGTGCCAATTCCCACATCCCTTCCAACTCCACCTTCCAAAACATGTGACCCATATACGGGAGTATCAAATGAAAAAAAAAAAAAGTAGAACAATCAAGTCATTTGAAGTTATAGGCCACTCTGTGTCTGTGTGTTTCTGCCAATGAAGGCAGGGCAGCTCAGACAAGCCAATCATGTGAAACCGGCTAAACTTGTAGTGAACAAAGTCAGCAACAAATAAGAGAACAAAGACGAGAATGTCTCCGCTTTAATTAATCACGCATATTTGTTCAAGCATATCAGTGTTCATTTCATCTAACACTGTCCTCTGCTGGTCTGGAGAAATGAGGCATGTGCAAAAATTCTTCCCATATTTCTGCCTTTGCATTGCAGCATGGTTATGAGAGGGAAAAAGAAAGAAAACAAGGCAAAGTTCTGGGATCTGAAAAATAAAAAAAGGGAGAAGAAGCAAACACAAACGAGGAGCACTCAGTTTGCAACTTCTCTACTCTGATATTTGATCACAGTTAGGGGGAAGGTGCCAGCAAATACCTCATATCCCTTTCAAACTCAGGCCACTGTTGCAAGGCCCTTTTATTACAGTGTTAGACTCTTTAAACGCAACTAGTGCACAGTGGCCCGGCCATTTCTGATTTACTGTGTATGCATGTCCTTCATTTTATTTTACAGATAGCTGGCATGCTGCTGTAGAAGCTCACTGCAAAAAGCTCCAAGGTCAGGCTGCACAACAACTGAGATGAGCCCCGCGCTCATAACAGCGCATACACTTGTTCTTCCCTTACAGCGCCCATCCAACATCAGTGCTCATTCTACTCTGTCTCGCTTATACTGCAGGTTGGTTCCACCAAATATCATTTTCCCTTTTTCAGCACGCAGTTTTTTTCTACTTTTGCTCATGCTGCAAGTTCTCTTTAGTTTTCCATTTCTATAAATTCAGCTATATTTCATGGAGAACAATGTAGCTGCATGGTTGTTTCCGTCCAAAGCATCAATGGCATAAATGACAGATACTGTGTTGAATAAAAACAAGTAAATAAATAAAGAATAAATATTTATGAAACTTAACACTATTTGTGCCCACACTATGAAATTATACAAGTGAGGCAGAGTGATGGGAGTGACAAAAAAAGGAAAATATACAAGTGGAGAATCTGGTGGTACGTGAGAGAAAGGAGGGGTCATTGGAGGTGGGGGAACACTAACATTGTGCTGACAGCATGTAGAGCAGTCACCAGATATCTTTAATCAGTGAAATGTATTTCCCTCCTGCTCTGCCCGGGAATTGTTCAGCGGTCAGACCTGCTGGGGCGACACAAATGAATCTTGGCGGAGGTGAGGACAAAGGCGGACGTAAGGTTATGGCATGTAGATGATTGGATCTCTGCCGGTTTCTAAGGCAGCTGCCATGTCCCACAGAGCAGGTGTCACTACCAGATGATAGGGACAGGGCATCCACTCCCGACGAACCATCGCAAACGTGGAACTGTGACACTGTTGATGCAGACAGCATGTTTGTTTGCAAGAGTGCAGATACACGTGTTCCCTTAAAAAATGCATAAAGAATATTTCTGTGATTATCAAAAAATTTTAAAAAAATGTTTAAATTAAAATAAAAAAGAGTTTCTCCCCATGTCTTCTTACTTTAATTGTTATCATTCTGATAAATGTAATCTGATAAACATGGCGACTGGAAAACTTTCCTCCCATTCTTCATTCTTTTAGTCCTTTTCCTTTTCAAATTGGTTTAATCTTCTAAATTCCAGAAATACCTTCACAAATACCTAAACTTTCTCTGTTATTTCAAGTTTTAAAAATTGTGTAGTTCTGCTTTCATTTAGGTTTACAGGATTCATTTGGGAATAATTTTAATGATGTCCATCTGGACCAGTGTTTGCTAAATGCTTTATAAAGTTTGGATTTTTTTCTTTGTTTTTTCGTTTGTTTTTTCTTTGAAATGATTTTACTGCCTGCCTCTTCTATCTAATCAGACAGAATAAGCGTACATTAAGTCCCATGAAGAAGGCAGAGTGAGTTTTCCCCAGCTTCACACAGTTAACCAATCAGAATCCATTGGGTGTGGGCAGAGGCGGTTAAGGGGTGTGGCTTATGATGCCCCATGACCCAAACCCCTGAAGGAGTCCTGCCCACGCTGATGTCGTGTCTCCCCTCCTCAGCTTACATCTATTTATCTATTTACCATCAAAGAGGATAATTGTATGAAAAGCAAAAAAATAAATAAAAAAATAAAAGCAGAATATTCTGCATCAACTGTTGTAGAGCAATAGTTGATAAGGTTATGTTACCAAGTACCAAAAAACAAACAAACAAAAAATAGTGATTGATTGAAAAGATTGAAAAGGGTAGCACAAAACTAAAATTACTAAACAAAAAGGACAATGCAGCAGGTGTGGAGTTGTGGGGCACAAACACTGACTGGGGAGGAAAGGATGGGTGAATGGAGATGAGGTTAAGGCATATCTGCAACTGAGAGACAGAAAGACGGAGCGAGAACGATTTGGTGATTGTGTGCTGAGGCAAGAATGTTCTTAATGGGATACAGGTGACAACATGCTGACCAGAGCCACTGAACAATGATTACTCAGGGAACTGGAGGTCTACGCATGAACGTGTCAGTGTGTGAGTGTGTGTAAGTGTGTGTGTGTGAAACTATGCCACGGATCGCAATAAAGAAATGTTAAAGCTTCAAGACAAACAGGTCAAGCTTACAAATGAAAGGAGCTTCACCTTTAATTCCACGGTGGAGTAAAATCTCATGTCATCAATAAATACTTAAAAAAACTCAGGAGGGTGTGAGGATGACGACAGTGTTTTGTGGTATATACTGTACTACATAAAAAGTTTGATGCAAAAGAAAACGCTCCAACAAATGATGATGCCCATTCAGAGGTGAGATTTGAGTCGCCGTCAGATGAAGGGAGAGACTGCGGGACTGTTGCAACTTCTCCAGGATGACTGTAACAACCGATCAGCCAAACAGCATGAAAACTGTGCAGAGGCAGACTTTAAAAAGGTGGTGCCGTTTTACAGTTGATCACCACTAATACAGATTTAATACTGTGCAGTGTAAGTTACTATGTACTTTAATACTGAGGAATTACTTTTAAAGGAAAATTCATTTTAATAATAGTGATTTATTGTCTTATCTTATTTTTTTTCTTTCTTTCTTTTTCTTTTTTTTTTTTCTGACTTATCTTAATTTCATCAATTGATAAATTAAAAACACCTTTGGATGATATTAATTTTGGGCGTAAGATTTTACTTTTTATCATATAGAACTGTTATGCAAAATCATCTCAGAAAAAGTTGTGAGTGGTGAACAATAATTGATCATATCAAATGATGTATTTCAAACCATGTGTCTTGTTTAAAAAAATCTGTGGAAAATTTAACTTGATCCAAAATAACTTATTGTAATAATAGATTAATATGAAAATCAGAGATTTTTGTTATGATTTATTTGGAAGTAAAAGCAAAGTTTGAACTGGAAATCTAAAATATTAGACCATTTCTAAAACTTGGATAACTTTGTTATTAAGAATAATCTTTAAAAATTTGTAGGTAAGATAATTTGATTGTTTTATCAGTAATGTAAACCATTTTAATCTATACAAATAACAGTGCACCTCCATTATCATATTGGTAGAGGAATAAAATTTTCTTCAGCTTCTTTCAGGATATTGAATTGAATATGTAAACAAAAAGTGTGTATAAATGGAGATCAATGTTTTGGATTAAAACATAAAACTCTGTATAAAAACAAAAAAAAAACTTAAAATCAAACATTTCCTCTACTTTTGCTTTCCCATAATTTCATTAACAATCTGTACTGCATCTGCCAAATTAAATTAAATAAAGAAATCCATTTTGAAGTTTGATCTGATTGGTTCATTGTTCACTTTGATTTCGTTGCAGCTGATGAAAATGAGAACTATAACCACCACTAATAACGGATGATTGTTTTCATTAGTGTTTCTTTGTGTCTTCCTTGACCCCTGCCTTCCTCACCAGTCATTCCTTTAAAAATGAAAATAATTTGATCTAAAGCCAAAGTAAATTTATGGAGTATGTCAGAATCCTTTTGGAGTTATTCATAAAGGCTTGTCAAAATGAATTAAAATATTTGGAAGGCAACTTTTAAATTCTCCTACTCGTTCACCTGTATTATGGTGTTAAAAGCACATTATTTATCAGAGCACAATTTCCTTTGAGGTGAAAATGCAACATTATGTGGAACATCGGTGCCCCCTAGTGTTGATTACGACGTTTTGATTGGAACGAGACAGATTGTAAAATTAACTCCAATCAATACTAACAAACATTAAATACATTTTTAAACAGACAACCATATGATCAGTATTTTTATTATTTTATCATTTTATAAATTAATTTTCAAAATGTTTTTAAATTGGGGAAAAAAAGACTTCAATTCAAATTTAATTTAAACACTTTCTCATACAAATTTCAGTTAAATATTAACTTGTTTGCTGAACATGAACTAAGTTTTCTTTCACTGACACAAATGTCAAAGGTCTCTTAAATCATTGCCACAATATTCCATTTTCTAAGGATTTTTTTTTTTTTTTTTTTCAAATTACAACAGCAGCTTTGCTTTACACGTACACCATCAGACATAATGCAAAACTATGCCAAAATGGAAATTAGGTTGAATTCTGAGGGCTTAAGTGTCTATCTTTCTGCAAATGTGTGTTTTTAAACACTGCAGACACATTAGCTGTTGCTACATGATTCTCTCTATTCCCATTTTTTCAGTAGGTGTGAACTTTCACCAGCTGACAGTCACAAAACTGCATGGTAAAAAGTTATAATTGTGAATTTTCCTGATACACTTTGTCTGCATTTATCATTATGTGAAAGTAAAGAAAACTTTCCATAAAACAGTTTTAAAAAACGCGTCTGTGATTTCGTTTTTAAAAGAAAACCCTGAAACCTGTACTTTAGTGTATCCTTTTATGTAGTCTTGAGTAACACATTAAGCCCATGGCCTCAAAGAAAACCAAAATGTGTAGTCTCAACAAATAAGACCCAGGTTTTGATGTGCATAACTGTGACCATTTTTCATATGTCCCCCCCTCCCTTCACCGCTGCCTGAGTGGGACTGCATCTTGAACTTATACCCTCAACTCTTCTCTCATCTTGGAGCTTTGGAAATTAAGTTATTCTCATCTGGCAAGCCTCCTCTCCTCAATCCCCTTGATCACAAAGAAGCCGTCAAGCTAGAGATATGAAAGCACCCCACAACAACCCCAAACCCCCGTCCAATAAGCATGCCATGTTTCTTATGCAAATGCCAAAGTGAAGCACTTACAAGAGGACTTTTAAAAAGTATGGAGACCCCGTCAATGCAGCGGGGTATTATAACGCTTACTTGCTAATTTCTATGGGTCAGCTGTGGAGGAATAGAGCTGCCAATCATTTTCACATGTAGCAAAATTTGTCCGTCGACAAACAGGGCTACTTTTATGTTGCTATGGAGACTAATCCGAGTCCACCCCCACCCCCCCAATGCTTCATGTCCACATTCTGAATGTTGACACCAGTTTCTGAAACTACCTGATCACACATTTACAGTAGCTGGAGGCTGGTAGAGACACCAGGAAGTCTTCACTGTAAACGAGGTCGGTAAGAGGGCTCTGTCCATCTGTCTGTCCACCATTCACACATGTGTATGTATATACACAAAATAACGAAGTACAGTTTTCTTTTGCACTTTTACACTCCAATTTGGTCTTTGAATGCATTATTATTATTATAATTATTATTATTATTATTATTATTATTACGATTATTATGATTTACTGCCATACAGAGTAAACTAAACTGACCTGCTTTAACTTATTTTTTATTTTGGTTTTTGTTTTTCTGTTTCAATTACTTTCATTGCACACAAGTTTCAAAATCCTCGTGTAAATAAACAGCAGTGTCCCCTGAAAATACAATAACATGCAGTTGTTTTTAAAAGAATGAAAAGCATAGACAATTAGAAAAAAAAAATTGCATGATGGCAAGCCCGAGTGTGTAGATTTCCAAGAGAAATATTCTTGGTTGTCTGTTTAAAATGCTGTGCATAGATCCTATACCTTCTCCCAGCAAATCAAATATTCATGCACTACCTTGTTGTCTCTAGTCCTGAGGGTAGAGATGGAATTACATATGCCTCACACGCATCTTCATGAATCATATATCACTGTATACCTACACACACTCATAGTGGCCATTATGGAGTACATACACACACACACAAACGCGCGCGCCACAAGATGAAAATATGTATGCATGCATATATACATGTGAAAACAACTGTCCACCTCTTAAGTTTTATTTAGAGCCCTTAGAAATGGGTTAGGATTTTCTGCTAAATGGGCCTAGTGGATGCAACCACTACACTGCCGCCGCACTTGAGAATGAATGAGAGAAGAGTGAGAAAGAGTGGTGAAAGAGGAAGAGCAGCAACTTGAGGGTGGAGTGAATGAGTGTATAGGGGTGTTTTCACATTCTCAGGGCAGTGGCCTTTCTTAGAGCTAGGACAGGCGCTAAGGCACCACTCTGCAGCTCCCTTCAATTAAGCAGGAAAATTGATGTGTATCATTAATTATGTCAGTAATATCATAAATCATCACTGGGTGCAGTAATTAATTATTTTCTACTCGTGTGAAGAACATGACAGAGTAGAGATAAATAAGGGGAGAGAAAGCTAAAGTGGAATTGTAGGGAGGGAAGGAGGGTGGGGGCAGAGAAAGGGAGGATGGAGGAGGGAAGGGGAGGGATGGGAGGCTATTCGTCCGTCAGTAACTGGGGGGGTACTCTCACACGCTCTATTTACTGGACCATTGGGATGTGACGGGAACGTGACAGCCCCCCTCCTGCTCTCACTTACCAGCCTTCTCATAGAGGAACGACAATTAGGCCTGAACGAGACGGGCACTTCCTGGAACAGATGCTGGCGTTCCCTGTGAAAGGCGACCCCGTCCTGCCTCTGAGGTTAAGGTGTGTGTAGCAGAGTTACCATCGCCTCTAAACGAACTAACAGCCTTGTGATGGACCATTTATAATCAAAGGGCAGCCTTAGAGAGAGTATGCCTGTAAGGCCACTGAAGCTTGTCTGAGGAGCTGAATGCATTTTATTGTTCAAGTCCTGCCCACTATTATGGGAAGGGTTTTGTGGCTTGTATGTGACAGATCTGAGACTCACTACTTGCAGTCTCGCAGAGGTTTATGTTGAAGTTTATGTAGTTAGCAGGTGTTTCAAACAAATCAGGCAAAATATTATTAAATTATTAAATTCTGTTTTCAACCATTAATAACACATTAACAGTATTGTACAGTAAAACAGGAAACTCAGGAAAATACATATTTTCTTTTTAAAGTATGAAATAGAAATATAGTCATTATTATAACCATTTATGTCAATATCTAGGTTAGATTTTTCATGACAAGTGTGACACAGCACAGGTGAGTTTGGTTGTCTTTTGTCTCTTATTACATAAAGTTAAATGGCCAGTTGATTATTTTAGTTAATAAAGATGAAGGGAGCAAATTAGGAGCAGGTTTTAAAAAAAAACCTTTACTTTTTGTCACAAAAAAAGTCCTGATCACTCATTAAAATGCATATCTATTCACGTATGCTACGCAAAAGATGACAGGTTATATTTGCGTTGTAAACAGTTTTTTGTGAAGTAATCTAAATAGTCTGCAAAGACATCTGCCTTACACCTACATATGCACTCTATACTCCATTCTACATAAAGTCTGAAGTGGGAGAGAAGATGGTAGAACAACAGCTGTAGCCTGGGAGATTTCAAACTCCATTGCCTTTAGCTCAGTAAGTGTTGACTGACTCACATGCTCGTATGCCTTCTCCCCAGACCTTTGTGGATGCAGAGTATTGATCCACCGAATGGGGAGGAGATGAAGGGAGGAGAACCTGTGCTGAGAAAAAGTAAACACCGCTCCAGATGACAAAACACTGATCACCCCGGAGACCTAGCTCTTCCCAGCTCTCTCTCTCTCTATCATTTTTCGTGACCTTTGGCATCCCAAGCTTAAGTCATGAGCAGCCTCGCAGTTTTTACCCACTGGGTCTATTGCTTTGTGTATGTTTGTAGCTATACTCCCATTCAGGCATGCTGGCATCAAAAAATGGTAAAGAGATGCATTTTACGAGTTTTTCATGCATGTACAGGCGTTTGCAGTGTCGAGCAAGAGGGGTTTAGGGAACACAGGCGTCTAAGCCAGTGTTTAATATAAAGTGTGCACAGCAGAGTTTAATCAATACCAGGGCTCTTTTGTTCCCAGCCTGTTGAGGAGAGCAGCGGCCATTCACTGCAGAAAGGTTAATGCTGAGGGTCAAGTGATTTCACACCCACACCAGGATCCTCCGTGTCACCACAGCTACCACGCCTCCAGCCGCCATGACACCAGCATCCTGATTTATAGGTTGTGAGAGTGCGATGGGATTGAAGGTGAGGGGGAGCTGTGTTATCATATGATAATACTGTCACTCTGTACTCCCACAAATGAAGGGAATGAGCAAGAGAGAGAGGGGAAGCAAAGGAGAAAGCAGAGCAGACACCACCTTCCTCAAAAATATGTGGGTGTTGTTTTTTTGTTTTGTTTTTTACTGTCTTCTCGTCCATCAATCTTGCTTCTGCCAATCTCCGCTGAAAGCAGGCATAATGGTAGACTTTGTAAAATCTGTTTAAAATTTGCAAGTTGGATTATGGAAGAGCACTGAGAAGAGCACAAAGAAGTCAATCATGATGGATTAAAATATTACTTATTCTATTAGCAGGCGATTGCAAATTGTAAATAATGACCATCAACAAATAAAATATTCATATGTTTTTAATTACCTTTAAATTAAATGGCGAAAATTGAAGTTAGGGGTAAATATCACATCTGAGGTCTTAATGTCTGCAAGCTAAAATCTATATAAAGGGGAGTAGAGTGGTTTAGAATTTGCCAGAGAAGGAAGAGACACAAGAGGAATTAACGTGAGGACTTATCTCACATGGGCCATTATTTAAACCCTCAGTTTCCTAAACACACCACCCCTCCAATGAGAAGGACAATAAATAATCCTTCTAAATAAAATCTATTCCCTGAAAATTCTCCAGGATACAGCCCATCATTATCAGTAGGAGGGGACAGACAGCAATTAATAACACACCCAACCGTCTCTCAGAGAGCATCCATCTTCTTTTCATTAGGTCTATTGCGGCGTGCATATGTGCTAGCCTGTGTGTGGGTATGTGCATGTAAGACTATGTAGGAGAAAGTGTGTAACTCCATGCATATTTATTTGTTGCTGAGTGGTTCCACTCAGCTAAACCGCTACAATACTCTTATAGTGTTGCCTTTGCTCTGCAGGCCTGGGCGTATGCTGTTTTCAGATCATTTTTTTTGTGATCCTGCCTTTAATTTTTTTAATGCCTTATTAATGCTCTACCAGAACCTCCTTTGATTCTCCTCTCTGGATCCCCCTGCATTTTTTTATCTCATGTTTGGAAGCGGTATTCTCAGTCCAAAAGGGCAATTGCACTAGCATTAGCATCCTCTGGGTCTCTGGGGGTGACAATAGCAATTAGCTTCAATGACGGAGCGATATGTGAGGCTGCTGATTGACAGTTGCCCCCAGAGAAGGGGCTGACTGAGGTGACAGCTGGGCTCTCCACTCTCACTGGCTGCCCCAGGCTCTGGCCCCGTGTCATCTCGTGCACCAGCCAAACTCTTCCACAACACACAGTTACATGTCTAGTTACATCCTGCAAGGTGGCCAATCCCTTCTCCATCACTCAAGCTTATGTCTAGTTATATCCTGTGTGTCAGTTAAACCCTTTCACCTTAGTCCATGTCTGTTTCTTGTTATTCAAATGCAGCACAATGTGACACTCAAAACTGACCCTTCTTTTTCCCCTTTCCTTCATCGTATCATATGCATGTTCACATCCAAGTATGTGTAGCAGAGAACACGTCTATATTTCCATCTCTTCTCAAACAGTACAGCTTGCCGGTTTGTATATTCTTTATGCCAAAGCAACAACTGCAGCAGACCCAACACATCAGTGAGTGTTTCTTCTGTAGAAGCCTGAGGAAATGAAGCGCTCCCCATCTATTGATCCCCCTACACTCCACTGTGCATCAGGGAGACTTTGTTTTCTCTGCCTAACAGAAACATAGCTCCATCAATACTGTACAGTACTCCTCGACACCAGCTTCTCCTCACACAGTAGCATCCCAGGAGGCCTGTGATAGACTCCACTAACTGTACACAAACTGTACAGAGAGAGAATACAATATGTTTGTGTGTGTTGTGATGCATTTGTCAAAGCGCATAGGGGGCCCAGTGATGGCAACAGCAATTTAAGGAGTATAAAAGACATATTGGCAACAATGGTTTGTGAATGATGTATTATGTAATCTGCCCCAGGAGTGTATCTCTTCTACTCCATCTCCTTTACTTTTTCTTTCCCTATCGTCTTTCTAGCTTTTTCCCAATCTTTATTTTCCTCTCTCTCTCTCTCTTGCTCTACCTGTGTGTGTGTGGTGTGGGTGCGGGTGTGTGTGGGTGTGCGTGTGAGAGAGAGAGAGAGAGAGAGAGAGAGAGAGAAAGAGTGTATTTTAAGGCTTTTAAGGCTTGCTTCCACATGCATCAAAATAAGTGCCAATAAACAAATCACTGCACTAAGTGGCATCAAGGTCACATCAATCTCACAACAACAATGCTGACTGGTTTCACTAGAGTCTATTACTTGAGGGGGGAAACAAGCAGGCGCTGGGCCAGTGTGTGTATATATAGGGAAAGACACCTTTGTCAGCACTGATAGAGCTCCACCATCCTTATTTATGGCGTACTGTGCTCTATGTTCAGCGTTCAGGCTTTAGCCTGTAAATAGAAGAATGGTATGGAGGTCTGGTGCATGGAGTGTTGAGGTCTGTCTGTACAAAACACAAACTACATGTTTTTCCAAAGATGAATTTTGATCCAATGATTCATTTGTACATTAGATATTTTCCTTTTTGTCATGAAAGTGTAATTAAAAATAGCTAATAAAAGGGAAACAAAAATGTCTATTATATCAGTTCATTGAAACTTTTAAATGCAGGCTATCTGAGGCACAATGTATTTATCTGAGATCTTAACATTACTTGTTTAAGCAGAACTGTATCATAGAAGTTATGTAGCGATTACATTTAGAAACCTTATGTTACATCATGGGAGTTCTTACCTTTGCCTCACATTTATTAAGTAAAAAAAAACAAAAAAACAGCCTGATTCCACTTTGATTTTCAGTACACATTTTGAGTATAGTATGTTTCATGAATGGATGGATGGATGGATGGATGGATGGATGGATGGATGGATGGATGGATGGATGGATGGATGGATGGATGGATGGAATGACAACCCTGTGTTCTGTGGAAGTAATAGCCTAAGGGGCAGAGAGGAAGTGAAATAAAGCTGTATTAATCTTCTGGAACTTTGGTCAAGGGTACGATCTGTTTACGTAATCGTCTGGCTGGGATGCAAAAACTGTTTGATTCCATATAATATTACATACAATTTATCGCCTCTGGAAGTGAAGTCCAATTAAAGTCTGAAAGTGTGCCTTTTTTATAGGTTTCATAACAAACAGAATCAATGGTGCAGAGTTTTGCTTGCAGATGAACCCATGTTAAAAAAAAAAACAAAAAACAAATGTACAAATGCACACACTTAAGAACATTAAGAAGTCATGTGTTTCTATCAATTGCCATTAAAGCTAACAACCAATCACAAGTTATTGGCTGAAAGAAATAAACATCCCATGTCCCATATTTACTTCTTCCATCCAACCCAAACAGAGCTCTCCAACTGTGATGCCAAGTGCAAATCCAAACCACAGCATTGATTTAACCAGACATACATTAAATGAGAGCAATAATAAAACACTTTATGGATCAATTCCCTCTGTTTATGCAAAGCGGAATGAAAGCGATGAAGGTCTACAAGACAGAAAGAGAGAAAGACACAAAAAGGGGAGGGAGGTATCAATGGTCAGAGTGAGGTATGGCAAGATGGGGAGCAATACTTTGTGTGGGAGAGGTGTGAGTAGGGGGAAAAAGCACCTTATTAAATGACAAGCTTTTCCTGGTTTGCTCTAATTAATTGTGCAGTGCCACTGACTGCTAATTTGCTGGGAAAAATGCATCCCAAAAGCAGAGGGGGCTCCTGCTTGAACTTTGCCTCAGAAGCACCTAATTCACCAGTGACTGCAGCTGTGTCCCTCTCCTGGACTGCAACACTATTAAATTAGAGCGCCTGGACTATCAATTTAATAAGCGCTGGAGCAAATCATTTGAATAAGGACAGTATTAGTATTCTAGCTGAGCACAACTAAGAGCAGCTGACCTTTTTCACCACCGCGAAGATCCTTGAACACATCCAGCTGAATCAGAGAACACAGTAATAAGCCCGTCAATGCTTAACATTGTCAAAAGGAAGGATGTTTTTGCTCTCCCTTCTTCAGCCAATCACCACTATTCCCATGGTAGTACCAGTTACTACGGTCTATCAAGCCAGCTTGGATTTTAGCAATTTAAAACAGAGGGATAAACGAGAGGGAAAATGTAATAAGGGAAGACGAGGCGATAAAAACATGCTCACATAACGCCAGAAGAGATTTATGATTAATTATGCTATAGTCTGTGTGGGTCCATTCGTGCATGCGTGTGCATGTCCAGACATGTTCTCATACAGCATGTGTACAAATGCATACCTTCACTCCAGATGCAGAATTGATTTATGTGCATGTTGGGGGTGTGGAATTGATCAGTTCACATCAAAATTCCCCATGAACTCCCACATAACAAATCAGATCTCGACCTTTAGCCCCAACATCTTTAGCTGCTGATGCACACCTGGGGGACAGCCTATTATGTAGAGTTTTGACACATACTGTTGCTGTTTTGAACAGTACCAGGGTGAATTGGCAGCATAGTGAAACATTAGCAGTGGTAATGCACTGGACTGTGAAATAGATCATCTGCAGTGACAGTTATGGCAACTGTCAGACCGTAGAGAAAGAGATTTAACTAGCCTTTTGTCTGCATGAAATAAACATTGCATGGGGGGTTAAATGCTCCATCATATGACTGCTTGGCGATGAATCAACACTTTCTAAGTACCCGCAGCAGTAATGAGCATCTGGCAAATAATACTGGAAAAAAAAAAGCTAATTTAAGTAGGAAAAAATATAGATTTTCTGACTTTATAGCACTTAATTTCAGGATAATTATTTTCTAAAGAAACTGTAAGATGCACACCGATATGATTTATATTGCAAGGTTCTTTACAGTCAGACTCAAAGAATAACTTCCTTTTACATAATCACTTATGTTTCATTTCATAGTTTCAGGAAATGCAGTCATTTTAGAGCAGTAAGAACAATACACACTGCAGGTGCACAAAAATAGGGTTTGTGACTGGTCACATGAATGCCACTACTTGGGCTTCATCCAGGGGTATAATAAATAAACAAGATGGCTTCTCATTCACTCACAATGCAGCACTTAAATGCTGAGGACAAGAAAGATCCATAAATAATGGGGGAGTTAGATGGTAGATATATGTTAAGCCTGGAAAACAGCCGCCTTTGTGTTTTATGGAGCTAGTTGCAATGTTGATGAATATTTGCCGGTTCGGAATCATAGCTTAATGTCAGGCCACAATTTGTTGCAATTAGTAGGATGATTTATAGGAATAGTGAGGCCCAGTGCATGGTAACAATTAACAGAGCTTTCTGTAGGCTTTTTATTAATGGGGTGTCGCACCAGAAGAAGGTTTCAACCGAAGCCCGTACATCTGCGGGCTTCTTTGTGTGTGGCACCGTCCAGCAGTAAAGATGAAGGACAAAGTAGAGGTTTTCTACTTTGAACAGTAGACAATACAGACTCATTTTACTCTCTTTTTAGTTTGAGTATTTGACTTCATATATTTATAGTTACACCTGTATGACACAAGCGTGTGTGTATTTATATATATATATATATATATATATATATATATATATATATATATATATACACACACACACACACACATATATATATATGCACTTTCAAATATAAAAAGACAGACAAATAGACAGATAAATAGAGCAAGAGAAAGAGAGTTAGATATCAGATTATTTAGAATTTTGAGTAATTATTTTAGCACATCCATTTTGAACTGATGAAAACATATATCTGAAACATTTGGCATTTAGGTGTAGTTTCTCAAAAGTACGCAATGAGACAAAAGGAACCAAACAGCTGTTCTGTCTGGCAATAACAGGGTTCAAGTGGAGCGATGTGCCCCTAAACGGCTAATAAACGGCACAAAATGAGCCTGCAATTAAATTTATACACTTGATTGCACTGCTGTCATGTCCACTACAGGCTTATCGAACACCTGGGATCTATTTCCTAATAGAACCTTGGGGAGAGTGGGAAAGAGAAAGAGGGGGGGAAGAAATGAACAAAGCAATCTTTTTTTTTTTTTTCTTTGCAGTATTTTTGCCTGCTTTCTCTGACATTCTTGGAGAATTCTGAAGTTTTAATGAAAACACAAAAGAAGGTGGATTTAATTGAAAAAAAAAACCTGTTGTATAGCTGTGGCTAACAAGTCCTTTATTAACTCAAACTGCTGTATTGATTTGTCGTCATTACTTAGCAGTTTTATGACGCACACTAATGAAGGTTTAAGTTTATGGATTCCATTAAGGCAAGTACTAAAATGAAATAATATATAAAAATGTACAGCATGTTCTTATCTTATGTTCAACCTTTCTAAAATCAACATTTTGACAATCACACACCAAAAAAAATTACTGAGTAGCATAAAATTGTATATTTGTGACTTGTACCACATACGACATGCATCAATATGTGATAATAAATAATGTTAGGAATCCACTAAAATGACAGATTCTCCTCTGACTGCCTAAGTGCCAACTCTGCATTGCAACACCTCGCAGCCAGCCTCAACACTCCATTTCATCATGAAAAAATGTGTAAGCACAGCAAATTATAACCGTTAATAAAGCTTTATTTGATGGAAGTTGACAAAACTGTGACGTTCCTGTGAAAATGTGCATCTTTTTCTCATGTCTGGTTACATGTACTGTTCACACCTATACATCTGTCTTTAAATAGCAAAGAACAAGCAGTTAATCAAGCAAGTAGTGATCGGTATTTCCCGAAACTGTGATAACCATGTTATTTTAATCCACTGGAGTAATGGAGAAAATAGTTTTGTGTTATGCATTTGTTCATTTTCTTTGAGTATAATGCTTTCTCCCTGCATCACAAAATACTTGACAGAATGCCAGTAAAAATTTTGCTAACACTTTTTTATGATAAGAGGTCATTCACAATGCCCAGTATAAAGTATTCAGAACTGCAAGGGCAGTTTTTTCAACAGCAACAGACACTTAGTTGAAACGTTTAGAAAAAGAGAACCAATAAATGAATAGTATTTTAAATTAAAAGACATATGTGTACAACAAAGCAACCAGCACTTTATGCATTCTGTCATATGTCTTGTTCTAGCCTTAATGGAGACTTCCATGTGACTCGTGCAGGGAACCAAAACCATAAATAAGTCAGTCAGGTGCTTATTTGATTATGTTTTGTGACCTTGTCAAGCAATTATTTTGCAATATCTCCCTCCTTCTCTACTTACCTGGTTCACTGAGTGGTTAATGATATTTTAACTTGGCCAGATTTTCAGAGGTTTTCTAGAGAACCACACAGTAACCCAATTAGTTCAATATGTTTCACTGTTTCAATTCTTTTAAGCTCACTTTTCAGAAGCTAACATTTTTTCCTAAAAGGATTTTTCATCAAGAATGTGCAAATGAGGAAACATACAGTCACTTTTTCACTTTTGCCTTAATTTACCCTTTCTGACAGCTGACTAACAATTGTCATTATAGCTTAAACAGTCACCTGTGAGAATGGCCATAAATCTTGTTAAAATAACCAAAACCGTCTCTTGCGCTTTTTTCCCCACCAGAAGCAACCTGTCTGTAAGCACACACCATCTGTACATAGTTAGATCCGTATGCACACAGATGGCAGCCAAACACTCCCAAAGTTGCTCTGTCCGCACGTCTAACCTTACAAAGCAAACTAATTAACAGTAAAATGCGGAGAGAAGGAAGGAGCAATTTGAAAGAGCTGCAGTGACTATAATAAGGAGAGAGAGAGAAGAGTCTTCTATATAGCAATGCCGGAGGGATTGGGAGGGGGCGCTTTTACTGAGGCTTTAGCTTTACGGCCTTCTTTAAGATCCTTATTAAATGAGGGCTACTTATCGCCAAGCCCTGCCCCAGCACACAAGCCTTTAACGGCATGGCATGGGGCAAAGGGCAGGCATCTGAAAGGAGGGACATGAGTCGTGGTGGAGCTGAGATGGGAGAGAAGCCAAATTAGATATTGCTAGAAGCACTTCCTGTTTCATACTTAATAATCAGATGCAAACCCAAAACATCCAACCCTCGGTTTTACTGGTCAGTAATAAGAACGTTGGGCGCATTTTCATGTCTCACTTCATGGTTTTGATGTATTTTTTAAATGCAACTTTCAAGCCAAAACTGCAGAAGAACAATGTTCCAGCTGTGTGGAGTAAACTTAATACATATATATGAAATCTATTTCCGTTGATTAAAACCAGTGAAGGACTTGTGCATTGGTTGGGTTGTTTTCTTTGTACGAGACTCCCTACCATACTGATGAAATTTATTTAGTGAAAAAGGAGGACAACTCCTTGGAAAGTTAATTAGTAGGAAACAAGCAGAAGAAAAAGCAGGAAACGAGAAATGACCCAGCTGCCAAAAGTAATAACATTTTCATTATTTATTTCATTATTCATTTATGGATGTGTTCAGAGAGAATTAATAATAGAAATCCCTCAGAGAAAATGTTTGTGCTGGAACCCTATTACGAGCAGGCCAAGTCCAGTGGCACAGTTAGTTAACATGCGCAAATGTACTGCCCCTGACAAATAACATATCAAGCTGAGCCCTGGATTATTTTGTTCCCTAACCTCCCTTTCAGTTCTCTCTCTCCATTTAATTGTTTCATCCAAGGTTAGGGCTGTATTCAAACTGTTACTCTCTGGCACCTTTATGGGGAGAAATAACACAATTTAAGAAGAGTGAAAGCAATAAAGCAATCATCTGCGACAAAATGCTGTGAGAACTGTATCGCAATAATCAGCATAGCAACCATTTGATTGTCTTTTACCATGTTTTCATACTGAAGTGAGATGTCCATCTCCCTCTGTGAAAAACTAGTAATGAAGCATAGAATCAATTAGAAGTCCCTTTGGAGAGGGGAATTTGTGCTGTTCCATTATATGTTTCTGTTTTCCAGTCCAAACATTAACACTGTATGATATTCCCTGATCTGCCCCGTGTTTGCTTTTCTCACTGTTTACTGCAACACTTCCAGGCCAACTTAACATTTGATTTCCCCCACTGAGACTCATGCACACTCCCTATACACACTCTGGAGAAAATGAGTCCGGAAAGGACTAGTGGCAAATCATTCAAGGCTGTCCAAAAGATCTCTATTACAAAACCAGATTTTATTTTAACTTCCAACACAGACATTTCTGCTAAAAAAGCAACACAAAGGCAACTGGGATGACTGGTTTTTCTCCTGCCATATTATTTTTCACTTATCAAATGTGTTTCCCTTACCAGCCTCCCAACCACAACCCACCCACTTACCCAATGCCTGGCTTTACGATATTAAGTAAAATTGAGAACGGATGGCGAGGAATCGAGTACCTCTGCCTCAGTGAATCTACATATTCATCTTTAGCCGATGAGATAGTGTTAGTGTGTGGGTGGGTGTGTGTGAGGGGGGATGGACAGACAAGGGAGTTTAAGATGAAATAACAATAATAGTAATAATCATAAGGTAACCTTGACCATGTGGCAGTTGAGTATTTTTACACTGTCCATACATGAAGCACAGCTTTCTTGCTTTCCTATTCTGCACTCAAAGAACCAGGGCCACAGCCATGTGTGAATAATCACACAGAGGGCCTCAGCGGTGCCCTCGCCGCTTTACAAAAGCCTGGGTGCAAGGGCAGATGGGGGAGGCAGAGGTTGAAGCAGTAGAGAGATGGAGGGTGGTAGTTGTAAACGTTAACATGTTGAGGATTTGGATATCCTCACAAACTTGTCTCATTAGCTGCTAATTGGCAAGACTTCCCCTTGCCTTTACTTCTGCATAACTTATCGTTTCTTTTTTGTTTTTAAAGATAGATACCAAGGAGGATGAAGGAACAACAGAGGCAGAAGAATAAAAAAAACTATATATTTCAAGTGTTTCGAGCTTTGCTGAGTGTTAAATCACCATTTAAGCAATATAACCACTTGTGTCCTATGATTAATCTCTAAGTGCAACTGAGAGAAAAACTTAATATTTTACCTGTTCAGCCAGATTAGTACAGGAAATCAGAAGGGAGCTAGATAAATTTTTTTTTTAAATGACGGGTTATTTTTCGCCTTTCTCTCCCCTTCTCACTTAATCACCTTTCCCAACTGGGGAATCATAGAAAAACATCAAGAGAGCTAAATGGCAAATTATTATCAAAGCTCCCCTCAGTGGTCGGTCCAAGTCAGACATATTGGAGTTGTCATGCAGGGGATGGCCAATACCTTCCTACAATTATTCTGAGTATTACAATCTTTGACAAACATTAAACAAGACAATAAAATACATAGGCAAAAGTGTATTTGCCTTTCAGCCACAGATGGCTGGAGAGAAAGACAGGAAGAGAGAAAATAAGAAAATTGGTCTCCATATTATCAACACAATATCCTGACAGTCCAAGTGAATTACACAATTCCAGAAGATTCCTATCCTTTAGGCAGGAAAGGGAGGTTATGTGTATAACTATCAGCAATTGTAACTGTCTGTGTATCTATTTGACCTGCTCTGCCCATCTTTTTCTCAGTTTTTTTATTCCTTTGATTCATCAGCGATAACTATGCCCTGAATGCCAATAAGGATCAGGCAGACGGCAGGTCAATGGTCCATTCTTGTTATTTTTTATTTTTCCATCATTTCAAAAACTTATTGAATTTCAGGGCCAAATAATTTGGAGCAAACCGTGTTTGCTGTACTCAATTTTAATGGACATCATTAAACTGAATGGAAAGAGCTTTGTGTCTCTCCATGTTTGCAGAGATTTGCAGGATTTTTATGATAGTTTGAAGAACAGTGGCTGTATCAATACTTGCTTTTACTGACAAGTTGTATAATATAATGTACTCTAAAAATTCCAGACCGTCTTCTTTGTAGCTGTTATGCACATGATGTCATTACAGTACAAAAATATTTTTCAAGTTGGGAGATAAAGTACGTGGGCAATGGGGACACAAACTGCAGAATGCTTTAAACTAGTTTGATGCTTATTAACATCATGCAGAAGGATATGCTTGAAAAACTGTGCAAATGTAGCATGATAGCTACAATTATAGTGAGAGTGAGTCCACTGTTTAATGTAAAGGGAAACGTCAGAAAGGAAGTGGAGGTTAGGAAGCTGGGTCACAGCCCCTCAAATGCTGTTTAACACCTGACACTAAAGCCTAACCATGGTTTATAACTCATATGGAAAAAGAGGTGAAGAAAATGTAAAAAGGAGAATAAAGAAAAGATTAACCTAACCAACCCAGTCGTCCACCTTCCTTTTTGTTAATGTGCATACTAACTTATTAACAAATGTCTACTAACATGAATCTTAAAATGAAATTTGAAGTTATATAATTTAGTGCCCTTGCTTATACGAAACACCTAAATCAACACAAGCATTTCTGGCAAAAGACATCTTAATGTCTGAAGTCCACAGAAGTCACAAGGGCAAGGCCTCCAGCAACATATCATAGTGGGTTAAAAAAAAAAAAAAAAACGGCCAGCACATGGCTTCATCCAACATGCAGCAGATCAAGGGACTTGAACTAAAGTAGTACTGACAGTGACCTCACCAAGACCCAGCAACTGAAACAGCCCTAACAAGGTATTAGCAGGCACCTCTGTATACCCTCCAACTCTCAGCCTGGGTCTAAAGAAACACAGCTGCTCAGAGTGTTTTCCAGGGCGAAGGGCAAACCTGCAAGCAACGTGGTGCCCCTGGCTAAGCTCAAGGGTGCAGCTGGGTCAGGAATTCAAGGCAAGGAGGGGCATTTCTTCATCCATTCCACAAATGCTATAAATATGTTTTCAAAAAGTAGGAGTTTAAGTAGCTCATGCCATTTTTTCTTTTCATTTGATAGTTTTTTTGGTTTATTTTGTTGTTGTTGTTTTTTGTTTGTTTTGGGGTTTTTTTTGCAAGTTTATCTGTATAGCACATTTTATGCATAGGGCTCCCCAATGTGCCATACATGATAAGGAGAACTAATTGGATTATACAAGCAGAGAGTAAAAAGCTGAGGTATTCAGTTTTAAAGAAATTAGACATATGGAGCCAGATTCACTTACCATTCACACTATAACAAAACTCTTTTGGTATTTAAGTCAGTATCAGGAAAACAAGGATACAATAAAATTACAGGCTGATAGAAATTCCCATTTATTCTCACCACTATGCTCAGACAAATGGTCAGAACAGTGTCAGACTTTATATTTGGTACAGCTGCAAAACTTAGTGTTTAACAAAGCAGTGCCAGCTGTTGGTTTCTTGGGTCTCAAGAAGTCGATGGGAAGGTAAACCTTTAGTTATGAGACTCATGAGGAACCAGCTCCTACTGTTATCAGTGTTCAGGATGCAGAGTATGCCTCTACTTTTAATATCAGGCTTAAAACTTTCTTTAAAAAAAAAAAAAAAAAAAAAGATTTGTTTTGGCTTGGCCAGAGTTTACCCTATGTCATGTGCAGCATTTAGTGATCAGTTAGATATATTATTTTTGCTCTTTTAATTTTTAATTTGATTTTCTTCCCCACCATTTACTAATACATTTTCATTGTAATTAAAGCTATTAAGAGAACAGCTTATAGACTATTGTGATATTTAATTGTATTTTGTAAACTGTTCTTTTGTGTGAAGCACTTTGAGTTGCAGTTGTGCGTGAAAGCTGTTACAGTATACAAATAAATCACTCACTTACTACTTACTTGCCTGAGGACATGTCTTCTCTCTAGTTTGTTTAAAGGGACACTAGAACTTCCAAATGAACTCAGTTAACATCTATGGCTGTGTTTACATCTCTTAGCATCTTCAGGTAAGACACAGAGGCTTCCAGAACCATTGCTGCTGTAACTATTACATGTTTCATTGTTTTTTTTATGAGTAAATACTTTGTATCTGAAAAAAAATTACGTTCAGCCTTAATGTGGTGTCTACATAAAACTCTTGAATTGGTTTCAAACAATGCCTGGCATTTATCCATTTATGAATTTAATCTATTTAATTGAATTTTTCCATATTTTTCCTAAACAAGTGAAAATTATCAAAATCTTCATTGCCCAAATGCTTAAGATAGATATATAGATATGTATATATATATATATATATATATATATATATATATATGTGTGTATATATGTGTGTGGGTGTGCGTGTGTACATATATTGTCAATCTCTTGAAACAACTGCAGGCAAAATTATTACTAATTTAAAATATCATTGTCTAGTTTTGAGAGGTTTCCCTTTCCACTGTGGCTCTACTAGTCACTTTGCTTTGGCAACGTTCCCATCTCATTTGCAGCTTGCTAATTTAGGATATTTGGGGTCCACTTTTGCATAGCTGCAGAGTGTTAGCAAAACGAAAAGACTACAAAAATAACTTGCTCTTTAGCCTCAACTTCAAGGCAACAAATGGCACGCATCAAAATCAAAATAAGCCATTTGTGGTTAATCCATCCTTGGGTCTACAATGCTGAAAATGACTAAATCACTCAGATAATAAGTAGCAATATGAAATGAAATGGCCATTTAACAAAACTTTTAAAAAATTTATTTCATAAAATATCCTTTTTTCCTTATATCCGTGATCTGATTAGGTGTGTGATCAGAGGAAAAACTTCATAATAAGGAACCAAGTTATAAAGAATGCAAGATGAATATTTCTGAAACGTGTTTTTCCAGTGTCAATTATATATTTTTGTTTTTGAATAAAGTTGTTTTAATACGTCTTCTACATGTAGGGGTTATATGTAATCTTAATACTTACACTGCATTCAGTATGAGTTTAGTTTACCCTCTAACAGTCAGGTACAGCTGTGCATTTTTGTGTGTGTACATGTGCAAGCACGTATGGTGGTTGTCTCCATGTGACTGTGGGCGTCTGGAGGAGAGAGAAGCCTCATCTGTTACCAACCCAGCCCGACCGGCCCGCCGCACGAAGTAGAACGACAGGGTGTCACCACCAACGACAGTGATGGATGCCCTAAATTCTGTAGGCAACTTGGGCAATTGGACGCATTAACAACAGGCACCTGCTTTCTCCCGTACAAATCTATTAAAAGATAACAGCAATGGCGGCTCCCACACTATTAGTAAATTATAGCTCTGTCTGTGTATGAGGGAAGTGTAAGCCTCCCCTTGCCCATCTACCCCACCTAATCGCCTCTGCAATACTTTTTTATTGGTAGTCTAACATTGCCACCCAGTGGCAAAAATATGTAGTACCTTTTATAGATGTATATGAAGCAATATATAGAACATAGACAAATAAAGACATTAGTTTCAACAAAGTTTTCTAAAAAAAAAAAAAAAAAGGATTTTCCCTTATGTGAGGATGACATGCATGTACTTCAAAATCGATGACAATGTAGCAACTAGAATTTGAATTGAATAAAGTTTAAATCATTTTCTATGCAAGCGAAATTATCATAACTTGAGACTGTGCCATCAAAGCATTTATGCTTTTAATATCACACAGCAATCTGAGCCCAAACACAATAACTACTCCAAACAGACTTCACACACTGTAAATTTTGTCGTAAATACAAGCTGTGTGTCAGTTGGTGACGGCCACTAACAACCTGCAATTAGCCAACACCTGGTATTGCAGTGGTAGAATGAGTTTTTGTGTAGGCAAGGTACAGAAATTCTTTAATGCCTTTCTGTGCATCTTCTGGACTTTCTTCGGAAGCTAATTTTCTAATAACAAGACCTTGATAGAGCTGAATGGGCTAAATGTCCATCGACTGGAGATGCTATAGTTGATATAAAACCATAATGACCAGCTCCAGACCCCCTCTTAAAACATTACCTGAAGACCTGTACTATCCACATGACACTGTTATTACATATCACAGGCTATAGCTAAGATACACTGCATAAATGTGTGTCACATAAATTTGCTGTGGATAAATATTTCTATGTCTGTGAGGGGGGTATGTGTTTGTGAGTTGGACAAGAATAAAGAGAGGACAAGACCAATAAATACTTTAACAACAGGCAATTTGTCAGGATGTGTAAATGTCTCCAATTCCCAACAGCACTGGGGCAAAATTTACAGTCACTCTGGAAGTGACAATGCACAAAAAAGCACCACTTTTTACTCTCTCTCATCTCCCTCAGACCACTAAAACCTTCCCATAAATCTCCCCTGGTCCCTCCAGATGTCTGCTGTTGTCAGATATCATGCCTTGACAATGCCTTCCACCATCATTGTCTTGACAGAAATATGATATGTGAAACTGCAATGTCACATCACTTAACATGATTTAGCCTAAGCTAGCCTGCACCACTTTAATCAATCAAAAATGTCACCTTTTTCCCTGTAATGATGGTAGAGGTATAGGATCGTTGTGTTGGGGTGATCTATAAGACTTATCTAGGCAGCTGATTTATGACTACTGCCAGCTAATGTACGAAAGGAGCCTCCTTCCTCCTGTCACCCGAGTTTCTATCAATTGGCAAATAAGTAGGCTAGTATTACCTCATGGGCAAGGGAGGTAAGACACTTTATACAATGCTTAAACTTCACACCTATCTATTAGGAATATTTGCTCACTGCCACCAGATAAACCTGTTTTCAGGATGTTGTATACCCTTTTCCATCATTTTCAAATGCCAGACTTTATGCATGATTGTGAATAATCACTTCTGTTGGATGGGCTGCTTACTCATCCTTTCATTAACTGCCTCTCTAGACTAATTGTTGTGTAAACAATTTAAAGGTTTGGTGGATAACAGTGGCTTTCAATAGCAGAAGATAAACAGTTTAATGGAGTTTGTCCCACTTTCTTCCAAATGCAACACAGAATGAAGACATATAGGCTTAAATATGTTAAATACTATGTGCAACAAAAATCATGAATTTGGTAAACAGAAAAAAAATGATCTCTCATTCTATTATTGGTGACAGATATTACCTGACACTGTACATACAAAGCAAAAAAATAAGGAGAAAAGGTGTGTGCATTTTTTCTTGTCTTGATCATTATTAATAAAAATCCAATGAACTAATCTAGGCTTATCACCGTTGTGGTTGTGTTAGTTAATTACAGAAAATAAGGCTAATAGCCTATCATTAAATCAAATTTGGAAATTGTGATTTGATTCAATTTAAAGAAGACTGGGAACTCTTACCACAACAGAAAGACTGGTTCCACATGCCTGCAGGTTCACAGTGCCCATGCAGCTCAATCTTTGCAAACTCTCTCAAATGAGCCTACTTTGGTGTATCATGCCCAGCCTGGTCATGCCCTACTTTTTCAAGAAAGTGTCCTGGAAACACAAAAAAGAAATGCTCATTTCATTTACAACTTTATTTTTTAATAAACAAGAGCTGTGTATGTCAATTTTCTCAGAGTTAAAGATTACTTTAGAACTGTAGGATAAAATTTTACAGTAGTTATAAAGTAGGAGTTTTTCCATCACGTACACGGGCAACTGACAACTTATCATACTGTATTTCATGTAATGCCAGAGTCAAGATTTATCACTATCATAACAGAGATAAAGTAATGATTTTTTTTTTTTTTTGTGAAAAAAAAACATCATTCAAAATAGATTTTTGTCATAATTTTTGTCATTTATTTATTTTAAATGGGACAATGCATATTAATTAACGGAAGGTCCACCATGAAAATATGCCAGATTTAGCCTTCAAGGGCAATTTTCATCTGTCGTCCCCATCTTAGAGTCAGTGTTAAGATACAGGAAAATAATCAGAAGTTTGCAGGTTCATTTGTTACAAATTGTATCACAAATGTGCTCGTCAACCAGTTTATTTAAAGCCGTAGCTTTGTGCCAATTTAAAAGTGACCCTTCACACATGGAAGCTGGGCTTGTGTGCAAGCAAACGCATACAGCCACATTCCCATAAGCAATTTTACCAGCACAACTCCATCCGACAGATATTGATATTTTCCAAAAGAGCAAACCAATAGATAACCTATTACAAAACTATAAGAAATCAATAGCTAATTTCTTTGCATTGATTACCGCTTGGACATTTAACATGCGCCCTGTGGCCACAATGTGTGTTCCACAAGCTTAGATCCCCATTGGCCCTCATGAGTATTAAAATTATCGATTCAGACAGAGGACTAAAAATGTCAAGCTGTTCATTAATCTTAATAAAGACAGGACTTGACCAAGGCAAGCTTTTTCCCAATGCAAGGATAAAACCTATGCAGCTAAGCGCACAGACGCAACATAGATTAATGAGCTTTTACTAAGGGATGTGATTTAAGTCTTTGCCATTAATAGATCAGTTACAAAAGAACAACTATTTCATAATAATGCTTACTTTTACTGAGAGTACACGATTTAAAATCCATATCATCTGCACAGCTGAACTTAGTTCGAGAATTCACAAGAATAAAATATGTAAAATGAGGTCTTTGTGTGATATGAGGCAGCGCTACAGATGGTGCTCTGTGGTCCATAATGGACAAATGTTATCAGGCACTGCCTAACAACCAGTTTCATCTCTCTCTTATGTAGAGGAGTTAAAAGGCATGCCAGGCTGTCCTCAGCTTAATGAAGGCCCTAAGCAGGACTTGATTAGCTCACTTTTCTCACTTTTAATTACTTTCATATTTCTGCAACACTTACTCACAGGCTATATATCCTGTTTTACAACTGATTGGTAGTTAAGTTGTTGCCTTAAACTGCATGCATTCATTCTCACTTATCAGGGGTCTACATGATTTTCAAATTATTAGAAAAATGGTTCTTCTGCTTGAATATACAGTATTATTCAATAGACTTGAAAAACTGTTCTGTTAACAGTTACTAGCACAATAACACAGTGACTCTAAGATCAAATTCTTTGCAAAGAAAAAGTAAGCAATATATACACACCACTTAGAAAAAGTAAGGGATATTTAACTTTCAGTTACAATTTCAGGAAAATGGAAAAAAGTTCATACCTCATTCATATTATATCATGAATGTTGGACATCAAACTGGAATTATAATGTGGTAATTTCTCCATCTCAAACAATTTGCTGAAGGAAAATTTTAACAGCAACCATTGGTATATCACAACATACAACTGACAATGTCTCAATAACTTATGTATGTATATATATATATATATATATATATATATATATATATATATATGCTGGGACAGGCTCCAGCAACCCCCGCGACCCTGAACAGGATAAGCGGTACAGAAAATGACTGACTGACTGACTGACTGACTATATATATATATATATATATACATACATACATACAAAGAGTGAAAAGGGAACTTTTCACCTTAAAAGGTGCAATTTGCATATTGTATAGATAAACAATATGCAAATCAATATATTTCAATCTTGTGTTTGTTTGGATGTTGCTGATTAGGACTTGCAGCTTAAGAAAACCTCAAATTCAAAAACTCAAAAAATGTGAGTACTGTGAAAAGCTCCAGTATTGTAGGCTCAGACTATCACATTCTAATCAGGTAAGTAATCCAAAGCATCTGCATAAGTGCCCTGAGACTTTTAAAAAGTCTATCTCTTTAGAAGAATTCACAATCATGGGGAAGACTGCTGATCTGACCGTTGTGCAGAAAACCATCATTGACTCCCTGCTCAAGGTGGGAAAGACACAAAAAGTGATAGCAAAAGAAGCTGGATGTTCTCTGAGTGCTGTCTCAAAGCACATTAATGGACAGTTAGTGGAAGGAAGAAGTGTGGAAGAAAACAGTGTACTGTACAAGCCGGAGGGGCTGATCGCAGCCTGGAGAAGATGGTCAGGAAAGCATTGCATTGTCCGCACGGCCAAACGAGCGGCTGGACAACTCAATGTCGGAGAGTATTTTCAAAAGACGATAATCACAGGTGAGCAATGACTCAAGACTCAGGAATCTCGATCATTACTTTTGATCAATCTACACTAAAGTTGCTAAACTCGCCACAAGTTGCACAATAACAACACAGCTGGTTTGTCCAGCTCACCGTGTTGCCTCCAAGCTAGCTGAGATTCTTGTTAACTAGCTTGCTGAAACGCAGGACTTGTCATTCAGTCACGTTGGATTGGGAATTATGAGCCTGGCAAATGTAGAACAGATATTTACTGTTCACATTAGACGAGGGTTTGTCTCATATATTTTACCAGCATTAATGATGAATTATTCTGTCCAGCAATATCGCCTGCAAACCAGGCAAATATCTGCCTGAGCTCCACTAAAAAGCAAAGCTCATAGCTTTACTTCTATATGTCCGATTTTAAAAATTCCAGCTGTAGGGGTAGCTAGTTACTAAAATAAGGGGGAAAAGTGGAAGCAGCATGTGGTCTCCCCTGTGAGGCAGTAGCTTACTTTCCCCAATTGCAATATCTCTGCCAGAAAAGCTTAAAACTGTGATTTCCAACTTCTGCACGTCTGATCTTAAAAATTCCAACTGGAGGGGGTAGCTAGTGTTTAAAAAAAAAAAAGTGAAAGTGGTTTGGAAGCAGCCTAGGCTCCCTCCTGCAAAGCAGCAACTTTCTTTCCCCAGTCACAATATCTAGCTGAGAAAAGCTGAAAACTGGGATTTTGAACACAGAAGCATGTTAAATGAAACATATTTTGCATAAGGCATGAAGTTCTGGGCCCGGTTGTTCAATTCTCGGTTATTTTAACCACTGGTTAACCCCTAACGGTCCGTTAAATCCTTAACCTGCCGTTAGCTAACCGACTGTTAAATATGCGTTGTTCAAAGCATGGTTAGTCATGCCGTCAGCTAACAGCACCGTCAAAGTTAACCATAGGGTTAGCACCACTGGTTAGCACCAATGTATCCCACAATTCCCCATTTTGTTTACTTCTGGTATTGCAAAAAGTAATGTTGTACGTCTGTGTCTCCTTATTGCTGTGAGGAAGACACGGGGGGCCGACTCTCACTTTATTTTCCCACCGTGAACAGAGCTGCTGTTAGCCACAACACACTCTTCCTCATCCCCCAGTCTCTCCATCCTTCCCCGTTCTCTTCACACTCCTGCGCCCCCCCCCCACCCCCCCAGCTCATCCGGCCTCACAGCACAGCAAACCCTCAGTAACAGAACACACGGGACACAGAAAGTATTGATAAGCAAATGATCCCTTTCACTTCAAGGAAAAAGAGGCAGAAATTTCTCTGCTGATGAAGAAAATGTCATTCTAAATAGTGAGTCCGTCGTGTCCACAGTTCGCTGCACGCTCCAAATCGACTCGCAAAGGATTACATATATGCATTCTTTCCCGAAGTGGTGCGCAGCTCCTCGTTAGAATAATCCCCGATGTCAAAATCAAAGCCACAAAAACCGCCGTCCTTCCTTCTCTGAACCTGCATCATGAACGCAGCGATAGCAACAAATGGCATAATGAGATATAACGCCACCGTTAAGACTTTAGCGGCGGTCCTTAGGTGTGTTAACTTTAACGTTAAGATAACACACGGTTAAAGTTAACTGAGTTTTGAACAACAACATAACCGGACTGTTAAAGTTAACGGTCGGCTAAATGTATTTAACGGCTGGTTAAAAAATAACCCAGTTTTGAACAACTGGGCCCTGGTGGGTAACTGGCATTCCAGACAAATACCAGTTTCATCATGCGTGGCTAGTTTTGATCAGGTGTCTTTGTAATGTTTATTGTCAATCAACGATTGCTTAAAGGCATTTGCCACCTCTGGGTGAAATTGAGCCTCCCCCTGCAGTCAGCAGAAGCGTTTTCTAGCCAACCCAGTCATTCTCTGAATCTGGCAGCACTGACTTTAGCTTAGCTTAGCATAGTTGCTGTAATCGGGTGGTTCCAACTACCACCACTTGGCGAAAGTGAACTAATTAACTCGAGATTTTTTCCAATTACTTTTCGTGATCCACACATTCTGATCGAGTACAAACAAGAAGCCGATTTCAAATCATAGGACTGACTAGGCGGCATTCAGTAGGGGAACTATATGCCATGGAAGGACAGGTGAATCATAGGCGAAGCACCACGGATAGTAGCAAAAGCAGCACGCATGCGCAGCATCCCCAACTTCTGTAAACAGGGTTGCCACCGGAAGTAAAAAGTAAAGTAAAAAATTTTCAAAAATTACAATTTCAAAAACAAGCACAAAAACTCACAACCTGCAAACAACAATATTTACAAGTGACTTCATAGAAGAACAAGCCCAAAGTTGTGTACAACAAGTGGACCTAGCAACACTGGAACCCTTTTTTTGTGACCCTTAAGCCCCGTTTCCACTACGGATGCACTGATCCACCTTTTTTGACCATCGATTTGATCCCGCTATTTGATGTTTTAGTGTGTCTATACTAATCTGTTACCTATATGGAAAAAGGAGAAAAAAAAACAGCGTATTATCAGACCGTAAACCTCATTGGGCCAGATCTATTAAAGGTTTGCCTGTATAAAAACGTGAGCAATATCGTTGCACACAAAAAAAGTGCAAACTCAAAAAGTGCAAAAAGGGTTGCGTCTTTTAAAGTGCAAAATAGCATGTCGTCCAGCTACGTCAGCTGCAATGAATAAGCAATATGGGGTGTTTACACGCAATTGTGTGTGTTGGGAGAAGAAAATGTAAATATATTAATTTAACACTAGCAAAGCTGCAACCGTGACACAGATTTCACTTGGCTGTTTTTGCGTTAGTACATCTGAAAATCAGGTGCAAAGTGGCAGCTCTACGCACAAGAGGCCTCAGCTTTGGAGCAGGACAATGCTGGACTGCAGACACGCATAACTGATTCCAAATCATTTTTGAATCAGCTGTTTTCAGCTGTTAAGATCTGCATGGCTCTGTATTCTCTGTTTTTAATCTTAAATGTTTTTCATTTCAAATCATGCTTCTCTTATTTTTTCTTTTCCCTTTTGCTACCCGCTGTAATGCATATGTTTTTTGTAAAGCACTTTGAATTGTCCTGTGCATGAAATGTGCTATACAAATAAACTTGCCTTGCCTCAAAATCATTTTTCATCAACAGTTAGGTTAGTTTTCACTTTTGAATTCAATTACAATCAACACAGCAAACACCGCTATTTAAAGGTAGCGTCCGGAGTTTCCCCCCTGAAAATAAGCACTAGACTTGTCTGAGTGAATCTAGCTTAATCTGCACCTTTGGGCCTTTTCGTGTGACAGGGAGTTTTGTTTGCAGCTCCGCCTCCCCTAACTGTATTTCGCCTTTTCCCTTTGTTTTGGTGTGCTTGGGATGTTTCTGGGTGGAGATTTGCATGTTGTCTCCAGCCAATGACAGAGCTAAGGGCATAGCATTCAGCTGGGATAAACTCTTATTTTCTTTTTTTAAACGTCGAATGGAGCCGACACCAAATTCACTGTAATTCTCTATAAAAATGGCAGATGCAGAAAAGAAAAGGAAGTATTTAGCAGCAAAAAGAGCTTTAGATAAATCATACTCAAAAACCATGGGTTAATTTTGGTTTGGCTTTCATCCACTTTCTAGTTTTGAAGGAGATGCTTGGGGCCGAAGAGCGATGCAGCCATTAGCTCGATGGGAGGGGCTCTCAGTTTGAATAGTGTTTACAAACAGAAACGGGGGAACGCTCCGGACTCTACCTTTAACATGGTGTTAAATATTCTGGACAAACCAAACAGAATAATTGCAGTCAGTGTAAAGCATAATAACTAAAGCTGGCATTAACTGTCTTTTTATTTCCCCTTTTCACCAGCGTCACATTATGACTTAGATTGTAGCTGCTGGACAAGAGCACAGTGTGCTCAAGTCACTGGAGCTGTTGGCATTGTGCCAAAGAGTGCACACCTAGTGCATAATAGTTGTCAAAAACCATCTTCAAGGCTGCAGACAGCTTCATTTGTCCAGCAACTCCTGACCCAAGTCCTCCAGAATTGGCCACTTCTGAGGCGCTGCACAGATACTTGCTTTATCATATTCTTAAGTATCATTATTCATCAAACTTATTTTAAATTATATTTTCATTTCCTTCTTCCACAATATCTCCATCCTCATAGGGTCTTATTTCCCAGCTGTCATTTACGCCTTCACTTTTAGCAAATCACTCACAAACCGTGGTTCAGCTCTTCACGCAAAATTCTAGATTGCACACATCTGTATGCGCATTGAACAGTTGACCTGGTAATTTCAATTTTATCTTGAGCCTTTGTTTGTGGCCTGGAGACAGCGTACATTAGGCCACAAGAATGAAATTTTTATTTCAAATGAGGTGGGAAACAAGCATTTTTGATAAACCACTGGCTGCGGCTGATCCAGCTAAGGTAACAAAAGGTGGAATATCTATTAGCAACTTCTAATTCAAGTAACTACAATAATGATGAAAAATATTGCCAGATAAACTATGTCACTCCTTCCAGACTGCGAGTTCCTGACCCAGCTCATGAAATCACAGTTGCTACAATTTCTTTCCAAAGAAATACATTTGCACAGACTTTTTAGTGATCGGCCTCAATAAAATCTGTACCTGGCCAGTTTGCTTCTTTCATCTGACAAAATATGAAAGCTCTGATACAGAGCATCATCTAACATTTGTCAATGTAAAAATGTTTAATCTAATGACTAACATGTTTATTCTTTCAACCTCACCTGTGAGCCTCCAGCCTCTTCTCCACCACCTCTTCCTATTCTCCTTTCTCCTGCATCTCTACTATCCATCACCTGACAAAAATACAGTATGTTGATGCATTATAAGAACAGTGGAACAATTTGGGATACAAGTATCATCAATTTCAATTTGTTTATAGAGGAAAAAATTAGGGGTGCAACGATACAAAAAAATCACGGTTCGGTTCACTTCAATACTTCAGTGTCACGGTTTAATTTTTTTGATACAAAAAAAAATGTCATACCTATTTTAGCTGTTAGGCTTTTGTCCACAACAGCTTACCATCGGGGTCATATTTAACATGAAAACCAAAAGCAGTTCCACCAAATGCCAGACCTGAACGTAGGTGAACGAGTAGTTAAACCTTCAGAACATGTTCAATACACAGCTCTCAAGGTTCGGTCCACACCTGTATTGAACGGTTCGATACCAATAGATGTATTGTTGCACCCCTAGAAAAAATGTATTTCCTAATTACCATGAGTTTGGGTGCATAAAATCATATTTGCGAATTGTATTATTCCCTTTAAAAGATGGTAGTAATAATAATAATAACAACAACAACAACAAAAATAGTTTTATTTATCAGGTCAATAGAGAGAGAGCAGATCAGGACCTGCCGGGCTCCATTTAAATTTATGGAAAGCAATACTTAGCACAATTTCTGCACAGAAATGAAAGAGGATTGGGTTTATTCCTAGCATGAACTAACTTGCAAGGGATGTAACATAGATAACAACATCAGTATTCTTGTTAACTAACCTAACATGCTATACTGGCCTGAGTTAACTAGTCATTATTTAGCTAACATTATCTGCATGGAACAGCATCACTCAACTTAAACGATTAGTTTGGGGAAAAAAACGTATGAAGTTGATGTTTTGTTGTTGTTGTTGTTTTGCCATCCATTTGCCGGCTCTGACTGGTTTGCTTAAAGGGACGAGAGGCAGGAATTACGAAAGAATAAACAAGCATGTCCAGTTTTTTTAATACTTATAGGGGATGAAGCATTAAAGAGAAAAAGAACGAGCCCACCCACGTCTCTCTCCGTTGCCTTGAACAGGCTGTGGGCTGCGTAAAGCGCTGCAATTCGGCGAGAAGGGTGCATATTGAATTTGGTGGCCGAATTTCCCGCGCTGCCCTGCCGACATGACGTCAAATGACGCTGCATCTGCTTCCCTGACAGTTTTGATACAGGAAGAAGACAGTCGCGGTAAATTCAAACACTGCAAGCGATAGTTATGGATTCTTCTGCCATCAGGAAACGATCCAGATCAACTGAAAGACACTAAAAAGTGTAACTAAGAAGAAAAAGCTTAGTAAACAACATTATAGCTTCAGTTGTGCACGCTCCCGTGACACCTTGGCTCGTGGCTGCAGTTACCTGAAGCGCCAATCGCAGCAGTTGTGAGTTTAATTTCTTTATTCTTGCCTCTAGTCCCTTAACTTTACTGACACACACCGTTCAGCAAAGCTCAGCTCTCTCCCATCTATGATCCACGCCACATGTGTGCACTCATGGTACGTTTAAAGTTGGCTCAGGAAAAAAAAAATCTCATGTTAATGGACACATGCACATTCGCCCATGAACACAGATTCTAACGTTAATGTAAATAAAACTTCTGATAGTATAGTGCTTCTAGCTGACGTGACTCGGGCAGAACAAATGTCCAACTTACAGTAGTAGATTAACAAGGACTCCTGACTGCAGACCGGTGTGCAAGCAAGGTGGACTGACAGCAGGAAGGGCCAATCACACAGGGAAGGCCAGAGCCAATTGAGGAGTTTGTGGGTGGTGTCAACAAAGGGAAAAAGGCTTACAGGGGTTATGACAACAAATTTTACTTTTCTGTGGTTTTGGGGGTATAATATCTGTTGTGTAGCCTACTGATGAGGCCATGTGAATGTCAAGAGCGACTATCAAAGTCCCTGTTCATGGGCGGTCTGCTTTGTCTCTTTGTTCAAAAACTGTCGAATCAGACAGCAGCATTTCATTCTACGCAGATCAACTTTCTACGTAATTCATATTCTCCAATTAGAGCACACTATCAAGCGAACAGCCTCCCTCCTCTCTCCTTCCCCTCAGCTGATACACTGGGGTAAGTCGCGGTGGTCTGCATTCCTGAACATGGGTGAGTTCAAGTTGGGGTTTTCGAACAAATGGATTTTAGAAAAAAAAACAAAACTTTTGTAGCAACACTAAAGGAGGCAACCACAACGGTGTCTACCCATAAGTTTATTTCTAAATGCTGACTTGTCTTCTAAACTTATTCGCTGTCTGCTAACAGATAGCCTGCTTAGCAAATGCTAGCAGCTGGCCAGTTGACCTAGTTTTTCCAAATAAGCTTGTAGCCAGATAATGTCGTAGCCAATCAAAAATGAAGGCCATGTCCCCGTGGCGCTGAAGCCGGTTAAGGTGTGAAGACTGTGGCAAAAATCCTGAGAATGGTTTCACCATCTGCCCGAAACTGCTGTCGGTGGGCGATATTGCCAAATGAGGGACCCAACTGCAGTCACGGTACGTCGCAATATATCCAATCCACGCCGGAAGTCCTAATCGGAAGATTCTTTTTCATGTAACTTACTAAAATCTAACCCTACCCCTTCTCCTAACCCTAACTGCTACATCATACGCATCTGTTTGCAAGCCGCAGATAGTTACTCTTGGCAGTATTTAACTAACTTCCGCATGAGACTTCCTGTATGGATTGGATGTATGGCAGCACCCTTGTCATTCATTGTAACTGCAGTTAGGTACTTTTGAAAAATGATATCACAATATACACTGCCTGGCCAAAAAAAAAGTCGCCACCTGGATTTAACTAAACAAATAGGTACGAGCCTCCTATTGGATAATTACTGCATGGGCGATTATCTTTCAGCTGGCAACAAGCAATGACTTGCTTCTCATTTCCTAAACAACCATGTGGAAAGACACATTCGTGGTCTTGGAAAAGATGTTAGTCTGTCTGAGAAGGGTCAAATCATTGGCATCAAGAGGTGAAAACATCTAAGGAGATGCAGAAACTACTAAAACTGGGTTCAGAACAGTCCAACGCTTTATGAAAAACTGGAAGGATAGTGGACCATCGTCTTCCAGGAAGAAATGTGGCTGGAAAGGCAGATGAAGTGATGCAGCATCATGCATAGTGCTACTGTATGAGCCTGTGGGGGCAGTGTGATGATCTGGGGTTGCTGCAGTTGCTCAGGTCCAGGTTCAGCAACAGTATGAGCTCAGGTAATGAGGTCAGCTGATACCTGAATATACTGAATGACCAGGTTATTCCATCAATGGATGTTTCTTTCCTGATGGCACGGACATATTCCAAGATGACCGTGCCAGAATTTATCGGGCTCAGATTGTGAAAGATGGTTCAGGGATCATCAGACATCGTTTTCACACATGGATTGGCCACCACAGAGTCCAGACCTGAACCCCACTGAGAATCTTTGGGATGTGCTGTGGTCAGACTCTACAATCATCATCAAGATCTTGGTGAAAAATTTATCCAACAGGATGCAAATAAATCTGGTGACATTGCAGAAGCTTCTGGAAACACAGCGAATGCTGCCGCAATCAAAGCTAAAGGCGGTCCAACGAAATGTTAAATGTTTGACCTTTTTTTTGTTGGCGACTTTTTTTTTTGGCCTGGCAGTGTATTTTCCAAAATACCTCAATGACGATATCACAGACGTTATTGATGTCTTATTGAGAAGTCAGAGCTTCGGTAAAATCCTTTCACTGATACCCACTTTTAATAAAGCCTCTACAGTTCCATACTGTGTCATAGTATATTCATATTATTACACAGTGTGTTAATATTACTGCTGCATGTGGCATTTTACAGATAAAATGTTTAAAGTTTAGCCATTTTAACTACTTTAATCATCATTTCATTTCATTTATACTGAGCAACACAAACTGGTAGATGTAAAATGCAACTTGAAAGAAATTTACATCAGCCCACGCAAGTAAACTACTTCTATTTCTTCCTTTATCTTACTAACTATTCATGTATGTGGAACGTCCAGCAGCTCATCTCTGTCATCGTCTTCTCATGTCGCTCCACTCACTTCTTGGACGCTGCTAACGTTAACATGAACTTATGCTGCAGTGGTGCTGCTAGCTGCCTTGTAGCTAAACATTTAGCGGCAGCTTTATCCGTCAGTTCCCACCCAGCCTGTGTCCAGCGTGGCCTCCGGAGCAGATCATTAATCAATTGTTTTCTTGCGGATCCCCGCACTCACGGATGCTCCGCATCTCACACGTTATATTATAAGGCTGGTGGGAGTTGACGTGCCGCGAAGGTCGGGACAAACCCGCGACGCTGCTGGAACTGAGCGAGACCCGGTCGGCCGCCGGCCACCCTGGAGCACCGGGCGTTCTGTGATTCTTCAGAACACACAGATGGCCAGTCCTCCTGAACGCCACACATAATAAGCTTGTCAGATGCTGGAGAAGTTTACCTGCCTGTCGGCTCTGCCTCTCTCCCTGTCGCCGCTGTGTTCACGTGCAGCGCAGATTTCTGCCAAACGTATCTTTCCAGTGAGGCAGCAATGCAGCTTCAGTTAACAAATTTTGATGTCCATGTAAAATTATTTATTTCCAAGGATTTTGTGGCACGAACAATATAGCCGTCACGACTGAGTCAATGATGGGAAAACAGACGCTGCAGGGTTGAGGTGTGATTGAATGACGTCATCAAGCCGAAAATGTGTGATCATGTGTTATCATGGTATTACATTTTCTACTGGTGTAAAAAAAAAAAAAAACTACCGGTATTATCACAAACGATACGATATTGCCCACCCTTATTGTACATACTACAAGGCTGCAGGTGACGCTACAATGATTAAAGAGTAACACTCCAAAGCTAGAAGAAGATACACACAGATAAGGGCTCACCTCATATCATGTGACATGCATGTTGGCCTGCTCCTGCTGTTTAATGTACAGAAGCACAATACTCTGTTGTAAAAGCAGAATTTTGTCGCAGAAGCTTTAAATAAGCCACGGTTGTCTGGAGGAGCACCACAACACAGCTGCTCTGCCATTGTTGTTGTGATAGGCGCCATGTTCGGCACACTGACGTCATATCCTCCAGTTGTGGGGCTTCACTGTCCTGACAGAACGCAGCCGGTAGAGGTTTCAAATCTCTCCACCTTGGAACCTGGTCACCTGGTAGAGCAAAATTTCATTACTGTGCCCAACCTTTTGTAGTGAGGAGGGAATCTGGCATGCCAAAACAATCCCCGCCTGAAAAAAGTTATGTTATTTTTCTTTGGAGAATTGACTTATGCAGCAATATCAACTACATGGAATAGTTTATACTGCTATGTCATCACACCTTTAAATCTTGAGTGGCAGTTTTCTCCTTGGTCCTAGTGCTTGACTTGTCTGTTTTAATAGCGTAGCATTGTGCAGGGGACGAAAATGACCTTCTGAAAAAGACAGGGGACATGTCCCCTTCCATTATTAGATTATTTCACTCTGAGATTTTGATAGGGAGGAATTTTGAGCTAATGGTTGGGGGGGGTTAGTTCCCAGAGGACCCGAGTTTAAATCTCTGTCATAGTAATAAACCAAGGTGGACAATTCAAGTGACAGAAAGTAAAAATCCGGCCATGTTTTTGGATCTGCTTGTACATTTAGAACAGGTGTTTTCACAGAGGAGCTGTGCTCATTAACTTCAGCTGGTTTAGTGATTGGTTGGAACAACTGCTGGACAGGATTTTTACTTTCTGAACCAGAGATGTCCACCTCTGGTAATAAGGTGACCAGACCTGCAACTAGGTTGGGACAAGAAAAATAATTTTCTGGGATTATCAAAAGTGTAAATAATTATTCTGTGCTCCTTGAAAATCAGTAAATTTCTTTAAATTCTTTATAAAAATGTTCAGCATTGGGGGTGCCCGAGTCCAGTCATTGAGAGCAGCTATTCTGCAACTTTTAGATGCATCCCTTTCCAACACACCTGAATCAAATAAATGGCTCGTTAGGCCTCTACAGAGCTGAATGAAGTGTATGAGAGAATTAAGCCATTTTATTTAGGTGTGTTTGAAAAGGTATGCTCTAAAATTTGCAGGATGGTAGCTCATGAAGACTGGACCCTGTTCTACATAAATAACCTTTTATTGCCTTTCCATTTTGTTAATGAATAAACTTTAAAAGTGACTATGGGACTATATCAGGTTAGATAATATCAGAAGTAGTCTGACAACTGCAACAGTTCATTTTAGAGTAATATTTGCTCTGTTAAGTTGACTATGAGTTAGGCTCACTGAACTTGTAAACATAGAGCTAAATACCGCCTCTTCATAAAATGGAATTAGATTTTTCTATCTCAATTATCTTTGAATAATATTTTCACTATTTTATCAAACCAAAAGTAATCTGAGTTGACTCTTATAAAAGTGGCATAAAGTAAAAGTAAAATCTAAATATATTCTACAATGGTCAATGGCTTAGAAAGTCCATTTGGTTATTACAATAGCTTTCAAAATGTATAATTGTCGCCAGTCTTCCTTGCCAACAGAAATAAACAAAGAACAACAAAGAACAAATGTCAACAAAGCTAGACAAGTGTGATGTAACTTATAACTGCTTTATTATTGGCTCTATGTTATGAAAAGAAATAAAAGAATAAAACATGCAGGTTCAGATTGGGGGGGTTGCTATTTAATGTTCTAAATTGTTAATTTAGGTGACACATAAAACTAAAGAGACACAGGTTTTTTTGTTATTGTTTTCTTTGTAAGTTTATGCTCCCGTGGCTAACATGACTTGAAACATGATAGACCTGTTTCCTTTACAAACAGATAAGTCTAATGAATCAATTAATTAAGAAATGCCGGATCATTTTTACTTTTAATAACAGAAAATATAATAAAATTACAAAAAGGTGGTATGATCAGTCACGTTTTTTTGTTTGTTTGTTTGTTTTTTTGATGTAACCTCCTCATATTAACAAATTGTTTGAGATAGATAGATAGATAGATAGATAGATAGATAGATAGATAGATAGATAGATAGATAGATAGATAGATAGATAGATAGATAGATAGATAGATAGATAGATAGATAGATAGATAGATAGATAGATAGATAGATAGATAGATAGATAGATAGATAGATAGATAGATAGATAGATCGATCGATCGATCGATCGATCGATGTCGATCGATCTGTTGGTTCATAGAGAGAATAAGATAGTGTGCTTTAACTTTACAGTAGTCCAAACTTTAATCCCAGGCTGCACTTGTGTATATTTACATTAGGCTACTCCTATTACAATGTCATCTGTGACAGCACACAGCAAAGACATAAAATCTAAGAAGTTTTATAAGAGATATTGAATGTTTTGGATGTATTTTTGTTAACCATGTTCTAGCTACAAGTGTAACTTAGCATTATTACTGCTGTCTTTTTTTTCTACCATGTTTTGTGACATGACATTGCAATTCTATTTAACCACCGCTAGGGAGCGATCAAGGCACTTCTGTAGCCTGCACAGCGGCTCTACACTTCCTGGAGTCTCACATGTCCACAGAGGGTGGCAGCAGAGATCCTTCATAAAAAAAATAAAATAAAAAAACTTTTATGCACATGGGCGTGTCTTTACGGTTCTCAAGCCACGGTTTCAAGAAACCCCTCGGAGTGAATACGCCAAAGGACGAATAAACAGGGCAATTTCATTCCGTTGAGACTACCTCGTCCTTCCAGCTATGCCTTCTGTCACGAGCTTCTCAATCGCCTACGAGGCGCTGTATCGGAACAGGACGTTTTCTGAGGGAGATGTTATAACGGGCAGCGTGAATCTGGTCCTCGCTAAGGAAACCAAAGTTCAGAGCCTGTTCATAAAGGCCAAGGGAGACGCCGATGTGCGCTGGACAAGAAAACACGGCGATCGCACCCATACATACTCAGCCCACCGGAGATATTTTAAACTAAAGCAGTTTTTAATCCCAGAGGACTCTGGTGGTAGGCAGCAGGCTTCTTCTTTCTTCTGCCTTTTATCAGTTCCGTAAGGGTTGGTCTGTTGTTAAGATGTTCAAACATTCATAACTTATATTATCGTCTTACCACAATTTAGGAAACGTACATATTTGAAACTGTTGCAGTATTATTGACGGGATACGAATGTGTAATGTTTTGGAGCCAAGCTGGCTGCAGTAATTAAGGGATACAATGGGCCTGTGCCAAGAAATAACAGCGACCATATTAATGTTCATTCATTCATTCATTCAATTATTAAAAGCATAATAAATGAAGTGGACTGGATATGTGTATTACACCTGTTAAATATGCATTTTTAAAGTAAAGTTATCTTTTTACTTTTCACAAAATTGTCTTTTGAGTGGCAGTAAATATTACTAAATACTAAAAAATCCAATTCTTTACTTTGCAGAAGTTGTTTTGCCTGGAGGGGCCCATGCCTATCAATTCAGCTTTAAACTGCCATCAGAGTGAGTTGCCTCTACATTCCAGTGAGACAAAAATAAGATGTTTGCACTATTATGAGCAAATCTCTCATGCACACAGATGCACATTCAAAATAGTTGTTTCTCCACATCTCATTACATATTATAATCTGTTTGTTCCCCACTTCAGAGGCATGCCTTCATCCTTCAGAGGGGCTCATGGGAAGATAGTCTACAAGCTGGAGGCCAAGCTGTCCCGGAGTTGGAGGATGGATTCCTCAGCAGAAGCGGAGATCAATTTTGTCTCAAAGTCTTTTCCAAATTTTCACTCTCTTATGGTGTGTAAAACATTCAACCAAAGGCAGACATGGCTCAGACTTTAAATTCTGGTTCTGTCACAAACAAACACAATTTTTTCTCGAGAATCAAGCTCTGAAATTTATCCCACTAATGATCACAGAGATGATAAGCCTTTTCTTTACATCAAGCATATGAGCATTTTATTGCCAGAGGGCTCACTTGGAAATATCTATGTTGAGGAATTGAAATACTTATTAAATAACAGATGCAACATATTTCCAGAAAACATGACAGGAAAACACCAGGCCACTTTGTTGTAAAAGTCTAGAGGGATGAGGCAAGGAAAAGGACCCAAATGCAGAACATCAGGAATGAAATCAAGCTATGATATCTAGAGGTCTTTAATGATCAAACTCAAGTAAGAAACTACTGATAATTAGCGGTAAGGATATGGCAACACAGAAAACAAGGATTGACATGGAAATTATCCAAAAAGAGTTAACTGAAAACCAAGAGTCTATACACACAGGAATTAATTACAAAATCAGCAGCAGGTTAGGCAATAGGCAAAATAAACCAGGTGTGATGAACAGGAAGTAAACAGAATATAGGAAATGGCTAAACCTACAAAAGAACAAAAAAAACACTGGAAGCAAAACAGAGGACTCAGAGACAACAAAAACCAAAAACTGAACAGACTACAATAGAAAACCAAAAATCCACAGACCATAACATTTTCTGCAACAATTTAGAGCTACACTACCTATAATCTCTGGATAACATCCTGTCCCAGGATTTAAAAATCACTATGAACATAAAACATGGCCCAGAAAAAGGAACTTGAGATCAAGAAATTTGAGTTTATGTTTTTTTTTTTTTTTAAATAGAAAATTAGTTGGAGCTCTGTTCACTGGCCGGTTGTTATGAGATATTATGCATCGTAATATTGTTTTTACACAATTTTTAAAAAATCTGTAAAAAATATATGTAGCCCCTTTAAACTATGTATAACATTGGATTAATAATTCAATCAAAAGTAATTGTTTTTCCTTTTTTTTTTTCTCCTAGTCACAGCAAGTTGGTTCAACAAACAAGGAGATGGGAATCTTCTCAAAAGGACGAGTAAAAATGGATGTCACAGTTAACAAGAGGGCTTTTGCTCCAGGTAATAAAATAAATCTTAAAATATGAATGTTTTAAGTGGTGTAAGGAGATATATTGAAGACAAAAAGTGATGATCATTGTAGGATAAAATACTTGTTTACTCAGGAGAGGAATGTAAGAGTGTGTATCCTGGGATCCAGGTAATGATTATGCACAGTAGCACACCAGAGGAATCTAATCCAACTCTGGATTCCTGAAAACTCTTTGATAAAGGAAGAATGCTGTCTGTGATGTGGGTAAATCAAAGATGGTCTAGTGTTGTCACTGTAAATTAAACTTGATGAATAGGACAGGATTGATAGGTGGAACCAAAAGTATACAAACTATTGAATAATTTAAAGTACCTGTAAGATCAAAACAGCTTTTCTCATTCTTGGGCCAGATACTTATTCACAGGGACCTGAAATTATAGCAATAGTAAATACTGTAGGCCAAGAAAAAAAGACCCTGAAATAGTTATTGACAGCAGATTGCTCAGGGTTGTACTTCATTTTAGTGAAAAGGATCACACGTGAACTCTCAAGCCAGACGGTCACAGTCCTGTCCCCTCCCACTTTGGCAATATGATGGGCTCTCTACAGAGCTGTAGAGTTGTTTCACTTGCACACTGGCCCAAATGTATGCAGACTTCATGATGTCAAACAAATGTAGGCAATGGTAACCTCATGTTTAAGAAAGCTGAAGACTTTGGAGCTACAGTAGGTGCCTTGTTTATTTCCACTTACTGAATGAGCTCAAGGCATGATGAAATGTTATTTGTTTTACTATTTTGGTCTGGCTTTGACTGCTTCCTCGTGGTTTTATCTTGTAACATAAACCAGAAACAGACCTAAGAGGATGGATGTGTTCTTGTGACTTCCTGTGAAGGCTGGAGAGAATTATCAAGATTTACTGAAGCTTTTTCTCTCTGCCCACTGATGCTTCCTGCTCTTATCTGTCAGATGGTATTTAGGAAATCTATCACCAAGTGTATGTGCTGCTGAATGAATTTGATTTTACTGCAAATTTAAATAATTGACAAGTACTACTATAAACTGAATACATGTTGTCACTGGAAAGATCACAACCCTTACACAGAGATAACGTGTATTTACATTTGGTTGGCAAGAATACAGATTTCACACATTCCAGCTTCTGTAAGAGTAGAATTGCTGTGACGTGACACTTCTAACCACTGCAGCACCCAGTCATCCATTTAAAGTCGGAAAGTTAAAATGTAAAACCCTAAATTCAGCTAAAAAAAAAAAAAAAAGACAGTTATCTGTTCTGTCATTGACCAAACATCTAAATAAGTTGACCAGTAATTTAGTAAGAATCAGCTGTTGGCTTCAAAACTTGCAGCTGCTTGATCTTTTCAGGTGATAAAAAAAAAAATGTTATTACATAACACATTTTGGACCTTAGTATTGTTTTGCAGTTACATTTGAAATCAGAAAAATGAAAACAGGTATCCACAACTCCACTACTTCCTGAACTTAATCCAGCTCCTTTGTCTCCTGTCTTTCATTACTGGACAAACTGATTAATCCAGGTGTGCCTGATCTCAGTAACCAACAATGGTCACACACACCTGGATTAATCAATTTGTCCAATATTAAAAGACAGGAAACAAAGGAGCTACCTTGAGTTCAGGAAGTACTGGAGTTGTGCATAGAGCCAATTCACAATGTTTTTGTTGTTGTTTGTTTCTCACAGGTGAGACAATGATGATCACTGCAAATATCAACAATTCTTCATCCAGTGAGATGACTCCCAAATTTAGGGTAAAACAAGATATTGTGTACCGGGCCAGTGGAGATACCAGACATGAAAGCAACACTGTCCTCAAGGTGGCAGAAGGTTCTGTTAGACCTCATACACAGGAGGGCGTCCGGTGCTCCCTGCAGATTCCCAGAGATCAGGTACCAACAATCCCCAACTGTGAGATTATCTCAGTGGAATACCAGTTAAAGGTATGTATCACTGTAATAACATTCTTTATCTTTATGGTAAACCAATTTAGTGAAGTTCAACAACAGAAATATTTAACAAGCTTTGTGAAAACCCAGAAGAAATTGAAGGATTCTCTGCTGACTTTATTTTTTATGCTACTTAAAAGTAAATTATTGTGTAGAAATAAAGCAGACATGTTGTCCCCTAGGTGTATCTGGACATCAGCTTTTCTTTCGATCCGGAGGTTTTGTTCCCAGTGGTCATTTTACCTCCAGGCTTTCAGTATGACGGGGCTATGGGCCCCAATCTTTTTGGACCTGTTGGGGGCCCAAGCACCAGCGACTTCCCACCTCCTGCAGTAGCTATGGGTCCTTACCCATCATCTCCACATTCAGGAAGCTACGGATACCCTGGAGTTCAGAGTAATTTAGCGTTATCACCTGCTAAATCGTATAACCCACCAGCGTATCCTGGTCCACCTAGTGTGTACCCACCTCAAACAACAGCCTTGACCGGGGGCTACAATAACCCAATGCCACAGATGCCTTCTCCATATGGTTCTCCATTTGCATCCTCATCCTCATCTTCTGTGCTTCACCCTCCGCCCAGCGCCCCAGCATTTTACCCACCTCCAGCTCCATCAGCCCCACAGGTGCAGCCATCACCTCCCTCTCAGTCCCCAACAGCACCCAACTACAACCTGATGCCTTCTGCACCCATGATGAACACAGACTTCCTGTCTCAGTCAGATGAAAGTCCTCCAGCGTACTCGCTGCTTTTCCCGTCTTCTCCAACTGAAGGATCTGATGCTAAATGATTGCATGAATGTGTCATGACTAAGCAATTAAAGCAAAATACAAATAGTTGATCATATGTGGTGTGTTATGCAAAATTTGAATTTAAATGGAAAAAAAATCTAGTCTAGTGTGAGTGTGCATGGTTTATCTGATTTGGTCCTGCAATGGATTAGTGGTCCATCCAGGATGTACCACCTCTAAACCAGTGGCAACTGGGAAAGCTGCATCCCCCACCCCTCACACCACCCCCACCCTAAAGAATATAAATTTCTGGATGGAAAAACGGATAAATAAAAAATCATAGGAAGCTATATTTACTGTTAGTACTTGACTGATTGCACTAAAAATGCTGCTTTCTCACTGTGGGTGATTATTTTCTGGTCCGTTTGCATTTCTTGGCTTTGTTCAGCTGTTGATGAAGTAATCTAACCTACTTCAGGATGAACTCCATATTACAGGCCTTATTCAACTATTAAAGTGTCCTTTTTTAAGTATGAATTTTTATTTGTTTACTACCTCTCTTGCATTGCAGGGTATTTACAATGAACTGGAAACATTGTGTACAACCACTTTTACATATTTTTTTTTTTAACTACTTCAACAATTAAATCAGTGGTCAGATCTTTCTGCTATACTGATCCGTCTATGCTTGACCTCAACTTTATTACACTTTAAAGTCAGTTTTCTTGTTATACTCAGAGTATATTCTCTTATTTCTATTATTCAAATAAAGATAAATCTATGTGAACCTGTGAGATTGTCTTTTGTAATTTATTATAATAATGGCAGCACAACATGCAATATTTTATTCTAACTTTTCAGCAGCCTTGCACCTACATTATACTTATGCATAGACTTTAAATTTATACCCACTATTGCCAAATATGAAAAGCTTGTTCATTGTTTTGTGTTGGCGTTTGATTGCTCAACATGTCAGATATGGCTCACCTGCTGGAAATGAGGCAATACTGGACTAATTGGCATGATCACACCTTTGGATGAGCCGGATGAAACTGTGACAGCCAACCAGGAAAAGGGAAGTGGATTTTACATGAGTGACAAATCTGAGATGTCCCCAGATAAAGGACTTCGAACTTGTGAAACACTCTGAAATGTCACCTTTTCTGAAGAAAGAGGAGATATTAATGTGGTAGTTATTAACATTTATTATCTGCTTAGTTGTTAAACTGGAAAACAATATAGTATGGTAACAAATGTTGCAAAATATGAAAAGCGGAAAATGTTCAACTTCAGTGGTATATAAGAATATATTGCAAAAGCAAACCCCTGAAACTTTCTTTTATACTGCTTCATGTGGCACTAATCTATCTTGCAAGTAAATTAATAAGAACACAAATGTATCATGAAAATGCTTTGGAAGAGTAAAATGTGTGTAAAGTGAAATCTGGACACAGCCCTGTTTATTTCCATGCAAACCCCACACAATCACCCTTTTTTCTGTGGTGTTTCAGCAAAAGACACTTTAGTTATACTCTAATAAACTACGCAATACAGCTGGGGACCTTTTTGGTCCAGTTTATGAGGAAACAGCCTCATGTTAGCCATAAGCCTTTGTAAAGGCAATGAGCTGAACATGTCTACATCAGTTCAGAGTCATGTTAGGCATTCTCTCCCTCAGCCTCCAGTTAACACCATTCAGGACCCATTACACTTTACTGGGTTTGAAGTCAAAGATGCCATCATACTCGCTGAAGCAAGCCCACCCATCAGGACAAAGAACGCAGCATTGTGAGGATTGTGTTCTTTTATTTCTATAGTGCATTTTTTAAAAAAACAGTCTGGACTGCTATGTGGGAATTTCCAGTTAATTCAGATATATGCCTGCACAAGTATGCAGCTGCAGTCACAACCAGACCAGTTTGTGAGACTGACAAATAGTGTGTCTGAGAAGGTGGTCAGTAGCATAAGACTACCACAGGTGGTTCTTGATGGGTATATGTCTGATTATAAAGCAAACCACTTTGTATTTGACAGGTCATTGCTCAAAAATGTCACCAACCCTCATGCAAAACTGTCCCAAATGTCTCAACTGCAATGGTGCAACAACAGAATGTGACATTTCACTTCATCTTTAGGCGGGGCCGGATACAGTAGCCCATAAACCGTGCCAAAGAATTGTTCTTGAACAAACAGATGAGAGATGTCTCGGATCCGGGATTTCCAAATAACTTTTGAAGCACTTAACAAAGTTGGCACTTTTTCTGAAGGAGATACCATCAAAGGTGACGTAACTTTCTGGCAGACTAAAGACACCATTGTGAAAGGCCTATTTGTAAAAGCCAAAGGAGAGGCGCACGCTCATTGGACCGAGGGAAGTGGAGATGATGCAACATCATACTCTGCGCACAAGAGATACTTTAAAGTCAAAGAATACCTAGTGGGAGAAAAAACTGAAGGTATGCGTCCATTGCGTGATCACCTGGAGACGTGTTCCTGCTTTGATCATATCTGGAACAATAACTGTCAGGCTACATTATTTATAAATGCATCATCTTACAAAAAAATGTATTCCACACAGTTCAAACACAATGCAGATTTTATCTTAAAAGACATTCATTATCAACTAGATAGCCTGCATTTCCTTTTCTCACAGTAGAAAAAAGTCTGGTTAAATTAAATTGTTATTGTGCCAGTTAATGTTTGAATCTCCATTTTTTTAGTTTTAAATTTGCAGATGTTCATTATCCTTATGACATCCAGAGAGGCTGAACTGAATGTGTTCAGCCTCTCTCAAGTACATCAGCAGTTACAGACTGCAATAACGTCTTCTCTCTTCTCTTCTTTTCTCAAGTTACATATTTTTGTTGTATCTTTATTTTAATTCTTATTCTCTAGGCAACTTTCAAAAGTATATTCTTTGATTTTTCACTTGGTCAGTATCAATTAGGCAGCAGGAAACAATCAAGGAATAAATGAATGGATGAAAATGACAGTGAAGACGCTCAAAAGGTTTGAGTGGAGAACAAAAGGCAACACTGGCCACTTCATTACAAGTCTGACTGTTGTGTATTCAGTACCACTGGTTTCATGATTATTGAACTTGAGTGGAGACATGACTAATTAGGAGGTGCAAGTTAATTTGTGCACATTGACAATCCATCTCTGCTAATGCTTTTTGCTTCCTCCCAGTGGTGGAAGTTAGCTGTGGGAAAGTGCAGAGAGAATGAGGGAACCACTGTGAGATATGTCACAAAAATAGTCAAATATGAGATAATTTAGAATTTTAATGATAAACCATTTTGATTTGTTCATGACTAATTAACTGTTGTTAATTTTGGTCAGAAACTTTTCCTTTTAGTCTCCTTTTAAAAAAAAAAAAACCCAAAACTATTCCACATTCAAGTACAACTGTAAGTTTACAAAACATGACATACTGTAATCACAAGATAGAAGTACAGAATAGTGTACCAGAAGTATATAAACCAACAAACTAGCTGATCAGCAGCATTGGCTGGATAAGAAAAATAGAGTCCAGGACAGAGCTTTTTTTTTTTTTTTTCATTACTAAAGTACTCAATGACTCTTTTGGGAGTCTTTAAACATATCAGATGTTGCTGCCACATGTGTAAATATTGGTACCCTTTATATTGATTTAATTCAACTCCTGAGAAAAACTCACTTCACACAATTTCCTTTGAATTCTTAAAGTCTGAAGTGGTGATAGGTGATTTAACTTCTTGATGTCTTAACTTGTAATGTATTTATAATTCCATTTCATGATAGTTACATTGTTTATTGTGTCCCTGTATGTGGTCTGTTGTATTAACGTTTGCTGACCTGAACTGCTGCCCTACTTGGTTGGACACTCAAGGAGAAGAGATTTTAATTTTCAAGGCTTTTAATTTTGGCCAAATAAGGCTGAAATATTATATATATATATATATATATATATATATATATATATATATATATATATATATTCTCTTTTTTTTTCTACAGACAATAGACTTCACAGAGGATTTCATAGTTTTAAGTTCAGACTTACAATCCCACATGGGTGAGTGTATCTTTCGCTTCATGAAATGTGCTATACAAATAAACTTACCTTGCCATCTTGCCTTGCTCTGCTTTGTCATAGTTTCCTTAAAAATGAATTGAATTAAACAAAATCACTCCCTGTCTGTTCTGTTTCTAGGAGCATGCCTTCATCCTTCAAAGGAAATCATGGATACATTGTCTACAAATTAGAAGCAAAGATAACCAGGAGCTGGCAGATTCCATCTACAGTACAGAAAGAGATCAATTTTGTTTCAAAATCCTTACCATGCACTGGTCCAGTTATGGTGAGTAGGATACTACTATAGGTTATGATTTACAGTACCTGTTAAAAGTTTGGGCACACTTTAGCTTTAATGAGTCCAAACTTTTAACTGGTGCTGTAGTTGCATTTAAATGAGCTCATTGCAGCTGAAATAGAGCATAAACCAAACAAAGTGGTGATATGTTTCAGAGTCCCCAGTCTGGTTCTGTAAAGAAAGAAATGGGTGGTCTCTGCAGAGGAGAGGTCCACATGTCTGCTACTGCTGACCGGAAATATTGCTCTCCTGGTAAGATGCAAATTGACGATGTTTATATTAAAAAAAAAAAAAAAAAAAAAAAAACATGATTTTTGTTCACATCAATCCATAAAAATCTCTGCACATCTGTATTATTTGATTTTGGTAGGTGACACTTTATCAGTTGTTGCCAAAATCTGCAACTCCTCCTCCAAAACAATCAGGCCAAAATTCAGTTTACAGCAGGAGACGGTCTACCGTGCTGATGCTTCTGCTCAAGCTGACTACAGGACTCTGTCCAAAGCCACTGGGGACACGATCAAAGCAAACTCTGAGGAAACTGTCTCCTGCAAACTGATGATTCCTCTTGATGCCATCTACACTCTCCAAAGCTGTGAAATCATCTCAGTTGATTGAATACCACATCAAGGTAAACAATGAAATAGTGACGTAGTGTTAAACAAGAAATGAATTTGACCGTTAAACAGTTACTTGTATTCAAATAAAGTTACATTCACCTCTTAGAAAAATATTTTTCATAAACATGCAGGATGACAGCACTTTGAATCATATTATTACTTATGTAGACTGATTTCATGTTTCATTTTGTCCCCTTCCAAGGTCTATCTGGATATTAGTTTTGCCACCGACCCAGAGCTGGTGTTTCCACTGGTCATCGGTCCAAAGAGCTCTGGAGCTTGTGAGGATGTGGGGCCTTATCAAGCTGGCACTTATGGGGCTCCAAGTTACAGTGACTTCCCTGTCCCCATTTCTACTGGATTTAGTCCTGTACCTCCCAGTTCAGGCTACCCAGCACTGGATCCTACTCAGCATGCAAACATAAGTGGTTACAACAACCAGTGGCCACAAAATACCATTCCATACGGGTTTTCAGGAACAGCTTTTATGCCACCATCAGTGCAGCCTCCAGCCGCTGCTGTTCCAGCTCAGTATCAACAATATGACAGCAACCCCCATCACGCACCTATACCCCACCACTGACAAGAGCGGCCTGGGAAACAACATAATCTTTAAATACTCACTGATAAAGGCATTCATGATGTCTAGTTATAAGTGCTTAAATCTACTTTGTAGCTTTACGAAAAAAAAAAAAAGAAGAAAAAAAAAACTATACTGAGATTTCCTTTGTGTGATTAATAAAGTTTTTTTTTTCATTTCATTATTCACATTAAAAACAGCTGTAACATCAGGTTTGACTTGTTTCCTTACCTTTAATCCAGATCTTATTTATGGAAGTAAAATAAATAATTTTTTTGTTTAACACATACAAACGGATAGCTGAGAAAAGTTGAAACCAACTCTTTTTATTTTGTAATAAATTACTTTTGAAACTATTTCTCAAGTTGTTTTTTTCCATCTTCTTGGTGTCTTTTTCATCAGAATCTGAAGCAAAAGTGGAACGGGCCTGTTATGCTGGCAGTGACTTGTCTGACAGATATCAACTCAGCTTTCTAGCTGGCCATGCCCACCTCAATTTAAAAATAGAAAGTCTTGTCAAAGAGAAAATAAAAATGTAAAAAATTAAAGTTTTAAAAATTATGGTGGTGTAAAACTATTGTATTTTATATGCAGATTTTTCAAATGCACATTTAAAAGATTTAAGAAGTGGCATGGTGTGTTTCCACACCATGCCACACTAAACTGGAATGCAACACTGAGACCATCTACATCAGAAGAACAGAAAAAAACAGACACCTTCCTGAGGTAGCCTAAATGCTTCAATGTCTGTATGGAGATCTATGAGGCTGTTGTGGAGAAGGCCATTTGCTCTGTTGGGGTAACAGCAGAACAAGAGACCCCGAAGAAAACCGATAAAGAAAGCTGGCCCATTGCCGGGGACTGATCTGGAGCCCTTTGAAGCTGATTGTTCAGAAAAGAGTGCTGCTCTCATTTTGCATCAAAAATTCTGCTCATGCTTTAGAAAATACACTGATGAAACAAGAACAAGAGAATGTGTTCAGTGTGAGACTTCTCCAGGTCCGCTGCAACAAAGTAATGTACAGGAGATCATATGTGCCAAAAGCAACAGCCAGAAATTTATAGGAGTGGCCCATGTGTGACTATGAGGGATTTAACAAAATAAATAATTAAATCCAACATTGTGAATTCTGTTTAGGCTACAATTTCAATTTTGGAAAGCAATACCAACTT
>JALJCO010009449.1:0-55458 GCA_023101725.1 Atherinomorus stipes
AGGGGCGCCGCCAGGAATTTTGGGCCCCATGAAAGACATTCATGTTGGGCCCTCCTCCCTCAAAAAATTGATGCAAGACTTAAAAATGTTATAAAAAGAGTATTATTTACAGTTTCAATGTATTTTTTGTATGGCTGTCAAAAAATTCATCCTGATTAATCGCGTTTATCACTTCTAGAACACATTTAGGATTAAAGGTGTCTCAGCAGGAATTCAGCATTTATCTTTAGTAGACTAAACTACTGAAACTCTGTCCTTACATGTCTCCCTAAAGTCCTTCAGATGGCGGCAGTTTAGTCCAGAATGTTGCTGATCCTCACAGGCTGACTTAACAACTGAATTAATGTGAAGCTGAAATTCAGGTCTTATTCCTGGAATACTGCCAGATTTCTGGCTTGGTTTTATCCTTTAAGTTACAAAACAAAAGTTAATGTGTTGTCTACATGTAGCAGTACTAATTAATAAAAAAAAAATCTCTTGTTTGACAATAGGATTATTTTTTTTGACAGCCCTAATTTTTTTGTTGTTCCTCCATTTCTATACTTTCTGGCCAAACCTGAGAGCCCTGAGAAATGTAAGCCAAGAATGTAACAGTTATTACATTTATATAATGTACCAACAAATTATATCATCTAATAACATCAATTATCAGCAGCTCAGTGTGACCTCACAGCTAGATTGCAAACAGGTACAGGTATTTATAGTGCAGCTCAAATAAATTAACCGTCTTGAGAATAATCAAGATTTATAAATGTCTTTTGATGGCTGTAATTCAATCTGAATGTAAAAATGTAACTGAACTATTTAAATTGTGACTTTGATTTTAATACAGGCTGCTGGTGGCTACTCAGTTTTTTCATTTAACTGTCCACTATCCTTTACAAACAACTACAACTACAGGACATTTTTATTTTATAGAGATCATTATGTTTTTTTGTTTGTTTGTTTGTTTTTTAAGTGTTTCCATTTTTATTTTAAAAATGCTTCATTCTTATTTTTGGAATGGTAAAATGAGACAAATTCCCACAGCAGACTCTGTAATGATGCTAACTTGTCCCAATGTTGCTTACCTTCTTCACTGGGAATGGAAAGGGGGGTGGGGGGTTGAAGAGGGGCTGCTGCTGGTGTATCATCTGTTTACATATGATTAAGGGGGGAACAAGGAGTTATTTAATATAAGTATCTTGCTAAACAATCAATTGCACTCAAATGATGTTCTGAGAACTATGTTTTGCCTGGTCTGGTTATGTAAATGTAAATTCTCAGCTCTCTGAGTTTTCTGGCTTATTTGCTTGGCTTCTGTTTTAGTTACAGACACACAACAGGCTCATTACAAATGCTGGAGAGTCCTGGTTTGATTTTTCTTAGAAAGAAAAAGAGGGAAAATCACTTTCCGTTTCAGACACAGCACTACCCGACATCATCAATCATGTGATCCCACTTCTACCTTAGGGAGGATTAACTAAGTTGTAATAGTCTGCAGATAGCTGCTTATTTCACTCAACAGGTTTATTTGAACAACTCAGGCAACAAACCTTTCTTTAAAACTGGCTCACGCTTCGTTCGTCTCTTCTCTTTCTCCTTTCTTTCTGTTCTCATTTGAAAATCATACTTTCATTTCTTAGGGCGCTGCATTCTTCATCTGCGGATGGGTTTTTTCCACACTGCTGCTTATTTACACATTTTCTTAGTCAGTCGTTTTATTCGCTGTCACTCTGTCAAATGAAGCGCAGGCAGCAATAACGGCCCGATACCAGCAAACCGCGGTATTGACAGGCAGGAGCGGATGCGCTGAGGCAGTTCCTGAGGACCAAACCATTTCTTGCACTTTCACGGGGGTGGATTGGTCAATATATTCATGCTTTGTTTTGCCGTTTACTGCTGAAAAACCAGTGAGAACACGAAGGTAATTTATTCTACTGCTGTATTTTCTTGTTCTATTTGAAATGTTTATAAACATATTATTTGAAATGAAGGTTTAATAATTTCCACATCATTTGGGGCCCCCCACAGTCATGGGCCCTTGGAATCTTCCTAACTTTTCCCCCCCATACGGCGCCCCTGATTGGAGCCACATGTCCTTCGCTTGGATGCGGATCAACGGGGCCCCCCTCTGGAGCCAGGCCCCGAGGGGAGCACCTGGTGGCTGGACTTCTGCCCATGGGGCTCGGTCTGGCTTAGCCCAAAGAGATGAGATGGGCCCCCCTTCCAGTGAACCCACCACCCATGAGAGAGGCCGTAGGAATTGGGTGCAGTGTGAGTTGGGCTGGTGGCCTAGGGGGGTGGAGACCCTGGCGGTCCGACCCACGGCTGCAGAAGGTAGCTCTGGGAACGTGAAATGTCACCTTTCTGCCTGGAAAGGAGCCTGAGCTGGTGCACGAGGTTGAGCGGTTCCGACTACATATAGTTTGACTCACGTTGACACACAGCTTGGGCTCTGGAAACACCATCCTGGAGAGGGGCTGGACCTCGGTCCACTCTGGAGTTGCTCCCAGTGAGTGGCACCAGGTAGGTGTGGGCATACTCATTGCCCCCTGGCTTGGTGCTGTATGTTGGGGTTTACCCCGGTGGACGAAAGGGTAGCCTCCCTCTGCCAATGGGTGGGGGTTTGATCGTGACTGCTGTCTGTGCCTATGCACTGAACAGCAGTTCAGAGTACCCACCCTTTCTGGAGTCCTTGGATGGCATGTTAGAAAACGCTCATTCTGGGGACTCCATTGTTCTACTGGGGTACTTCAATGCTCACATGAGCAATGACAGTGAGACCTGGAGGGGCATGACTGGGAGGAACGGCCCCCCTGATCTGAACCTGAGTGGTGTTCATTTGTTGGACTTCTGTGCTCATAATGGATTGTCCATAACGAACACCATGCTCAGGCATAAGAGTGTCCACATGTCAACCTGGCATCAGTAAATCCTTGAGCCACAGTTCCATGATCGACTTTGTTGTTGTGTCATCAGACTTGCGGCCCCTTATCCTGGGCGGAGCTGTCCACTGATCACCACCTGGTGGTGATTGGGCTCAGATGGTGGGGAAGCATGCCGGTCAGACCTGGCAGGCCCAAACGTGTGGTGAGGGACTGCTGGGAACGTCTGGCAGAGTCCCCTTTCAGGGCGAGCTTTAACTCTCACTGCCAGGAGTGCTTCAACCATATTCCGAGGGAGGCGAGGGACATTAAGTCAGAATGGGCTGTGTTCTGTGCCTCTATGGCTGACACGAGGGACACATTGCATGTGGAAGTGCGCCGAGGCGCAGCGCACCGATTTTCTCGTCGACTCTTACTGTCCACATCGGACGTGACAGTCGGCAGTAGTCCTGCTTCTCTGCTCTACTTCTACAGCTGATAATTCCACAATGGGTGCATCTCCTGTTCTGCTTTCATACTATTTACAAGCAGAAAGCTGACATTTCTGTGTGTGAATCCTTTCACTTGCATTTTCAATACAGATGAAGACATAATTGAAATATTATTAGATCTATTAAAAAGAGATAGGGTTTCAAAGCTTATCTGGGTGTTTTTACTTTGAAAATGGGTATATTTTGATAGAACTGTCTTGTGTTCCATCTCATTTTCCTGCCTGGCTTGACAAATTTGGCCACGGCGCACACAGAAAATAGAACAGAAGTTGAAACAATCGCTCCATAGTGCGCGCCGATTTTGGCGCTTTGTGCCTTGGCGCACCACATAGTGCCTGATGTGGTCGACATGTCTGTTAACAAGGGCGCTGAAGTGAAACTGCTGGGCTTAGGCGCGCTTCGGCTTGCAGTGTGTCCCTAGGGTGAAGCTGCTAGTTGGAGCTGTGGCCGTAAAGTTGTTGGTGCCTGTCGTGGCAGTCATCCCCCAACTCGCTGGTGGACACCAGCCCTGAGGGTTGCGGTCAAGCTGAAGAAAGAGTCCTACCAGGCCTTCCTGGCCTGTGGAACTCCTGAAGCAGCTGACAGGTGTCGGTAGGCTAAGCGGAGCGCAGCTCTGGCAGTCGCTGAGGCAAAAACTCAGACGTTCAATGCATTCACAGTAGTTTAGTTCCTCCTGCTGCGACCTTTGGCACGCTACTCCTCCTGAACCGTTTGTGCCACTGCTGCCATTCTGGTATCAAAATGCTCAGCTTGTTCAGCAGATGCGTGCTATTTCTTTTCTCATCTCTAACCTCTACACTTTTTCAGTTATTCAGCATTTTGTGACTTCATATACATTTTGCTGGACATCTTCTGGCCCCCTTCAGGCCAAGCTGAAAAATTTGCAGCCAAATGCATTCCAAACCCCATTCACCACAATTTTCCTGGTTTCACCCACCTGAATGTGTACCCTGCAATGATGATCTAGATGTTGAGCAAACATTCTGTGAATTATATGTTAATTGAGTTTCTGTTAATTGAGTTTCTGAGGTTGTGAGTTCAAGTCCAGCAGGTACACCACCTAGAGTTCTTAAACTTTTACTCTGCTTCATGATTGCACTCATTGCCCTCAGCTGTGCCATCATTCGTCAGCTCTGCAGTCACAAGAGTACTCATCCAATCAAATGGTTGAATTTAAAAGTCTAAATAATTCAAAAAGTATGAAAGCTACAAATACCATAAGATATAGTGTGGCAAGATACGCAACAGAGGGCCCGGGTGGGATTTGATCCCCAGACTCCCGAGTGACAGTCATGCACGCTGACCATTCAACCAAAGGGTGAATGCTTGGCCCTGTGGCCTTGTAGCCAGAGCGCATGATCAGTTGGAGGCATAGTGACAAGTCCCCACACTGTCACATCTCTCCCACTCTTTCCACAAGCATGTCCTCATGCTCTGCACAGGGTGCCACCAATTATGGATCCATGGACTGTTCACCAGCATTTCACATGGATCCTGCCAACAACACCAGAATGTGGCAAGGTACACAACAGAGTCCCCGGGTGGGATTTGATCCCCAGACTCCCAGGTGAAAGTCATGTGCACTGAACATTCAGCCAAAGGGTCATCCCTATGGCCAAGTAGCCAGGGCGCATGATCAGTCGGAGGCATAGTGACAGAACCCCACACTGTCACAATAGCATACATCTCCAGAATGAGCTGAACATTTTGATATCTGAATGGTGAAATTGGGACACAAGGTGCAGGAGGAGTAGCGTGCCAAAGTTTGGCGAAATAAAGAGAAATAGGAATGCAATACCAAGCATAGTATAGCCCATGACCACATTTCAACTGTTTTGCCTCATGCTGCGAATGTGACTCAGTGGCACAAGTCTAACGCGAGCAATGCGAACGGCGCATCTTAGCAGTCAGTAAGTCGCAAGTTCAAACCCAACAAAAACTCTAAAAGCAAATAATGAACCAAAACATAACCTTAAAACAATGTTAGATGATATAAAAACTTAAAACTGCCAGCCAACCCTTAAAACTAATCAAAAAAAACCTCAATATATTCCCCAAAAAAATCAAAATACAGTAATACAAAAGTTCCACTGTTGTTAACAAAATGTAGAAAACAAATCAGTTTTTTTGAACATAAAAAAGTACATTTTTACATGTTTCAGTAGTCATTCTGCATTTAACTGATATATTAAAAAAATGTTTTTTCCCACTACCTTTTTGCCTTACATTCATCCCAGTTTGATGTATCTCTGCTCTTTACAATGAAAACTTCCTCAAATCTCAGCCTGCTATATTAAAAAATAACATCTTGTGCTTATTTTTTCACAGTTTACATTATTGCGGACAGTCCAGAAAGGATTCCATAGCACCATTTAGAAAAGTATCTCTGCTTCTACCTGTTTGTAAGTGGCACTTTGCTGTTGTGGTAAGGCAAATACTTCAGTGGTGCAGGTGAGTGATGCAGCAGCTATGTAAATGGAGCAATTTTATATGTATGTGTTCAAATCCCATGGGGCTCAATTTTTTATATTTCTTTAACAAGGTTTTGCCACTACGCATCCCAGTTTAATAGCAATTGCATTGGTGCAATAACAGCAACCTTTTCTAGTCTGGAGTATTGGGTTTCCACTTTTGATGGTAAAGTTAAAGATGTTTCTAGATGATCTTTTTTCCACAAGTGTTGCAGTTTTAATATGGCATTGGCGGAGATTGAAGATTCATGACATCTCCACCCAAAAAGGCATTTGAACAAAGTCACCAAAACCCTCTTTTTTTAAGTCAGTGGGACACATCATATTTCGTCCAATGTCTTTAACTCATCTGCAAGAAAATACAAAAAAGAAACTAATATTAATATTAAGATAACATTTCTCCAGGGCGAAAGCGCCCCTTAACCAGTCATGCTTGATAAGAAAGTTTATTTAACTTACCTTGATTCTATTGAGTTTTCAGATGTTGTCACACTTAACCCAGTTTCTAATTCAAATTCCTACACTGGTGATCATGAGGGAATTGTAATCACCACACCTGATATGCCACACCTGTTTTGTCAAGAATAGGCCAGGGGGTAATTCAGCTTCCACAGGGCAACCAGCTGGGCAGCCAGCTCCCAGGACCCATAAAAAATCCTATCAAAATATATTCCCAAACAAAAATGGTCCTATACTCCCCCCCCCCCCCCCCCAAAAAAAAAAATATTTTACATGAGACAGACTGACATATGAAAATAGTTTTGGTTTGTGGCAAAGGGACCCCCCATTTGACCTAATTAAATGGTTCTTTAATGACCCACACTGGTTGAATTTATCATTTAATCAAACATTTTCCTTGTGAGAGGACTCAGTGGTACACCAGGTCATATCCGGTTTGATTGAACTGGGTGCCTGTATGTTGAAGGTTAAGTGGATTGGAGCTTAGATCCCATTGAAATAATAGAGAGGCTTATAGTTTTTCAATGGGCTCTTGCACAGCTCATTCTTCCTGAACTTAAGGTGCTCCTTTGTTTCCTGTCTTTCATTACTGGTTGAGCTGATTAATCCAGGTGTGCCTGACCTCAGTAATTGGCCAGACGCACCTGGTTAATCAGTTTGTCAATAATGAGAGACAGGAAACAAGGGTACTAGATCAGGAAGTAGTGGAGTCGGCATAGAGCCCATTGTTAAATGTATGATTTTGCCTGTTGTCACATGAATTTGTGGTAACACTTTACAATAAGGGTCCCTTAATTAACATTAGCTAGTGCATTATTAAGATTAATTAACTGCTTAATAATACATTAACTTTTATTAAGTATTACTTTGCATTAGTTAGCATATTGGTTAATGTGTTAGTTAGCAGTTAATAAATGCTTACTTCCCAACCTTAATGCATTATAAAGCCTTGATAAAAGTTTAATTATATAATAAGTTACCATTACGTATGCATTACTCTGCATTAATAACCATTTTAGTTGGTATGTTAGTAAGCCCTTAATAATGTCTCTAGTAATGGTTTACCAGTGGTGTTTATTTGGAGTAAGTGAGCATTAAGTAACAGCTAACTAATGCATCAACAATGCCTTCACTCTACATTGCACGTTATCTGAATGGGCATCAATAAGCCATTTATTAATATCTTAGGTAATCATTTGGTAATGCTGTGCTGTGTGTATTATTAGGTACCCCTTACTTCATGTTAAGTAAGGTATTAATTCACATTAGAAGCCTGACCTAATAGCCCTTAATAATGTGAATGTCTCATAAGCATTACTTAACCATAGTTAACTATTACTAAATGTTATTTGGACCCTTATTGTAAAGCGTAAACATTTATCCCTTTGGTTACACTTTATTTATGCTTAAAAGCCTAATAAGCATAACTTAACCATAGTTAACCATTACTGACGCCACCATCTTTACATCTACAATCTCAGGGTCCTCTGCAAATTACAAGCTCTCAGAAAAACAAGTTAATCACTTCAGTTCCTCGGAAAATTACCTCGAAAAACGAGTTCTGAAACAACTAGAACGCACAATAAGTGACCGAGGAAAAAACAACAAATATTGTTTCTGTGGTGAGAGCGCTCACTCGCTCACGTAGCTGAACGTGAACGAGAGTTTTACAGAAGCGGACAATCATCTGTGCTTAACACAATTTGCATTAAATCTGGTGGTGTAGTCCACATAGCATGCTGGTAATCCACGAAAAAATCCACTTTTGCTGCTAGGAGGGTGTTGTTGGACAGATATTGCTCCAGGAGGGGGTGGTGGAGGCCAGGAGGGAAGGAAGTCAGATTATACCACTAGAATAAACTAGACTACACCACTGATTAAATTAAATTTTACTTTTGTTATGAGTGCAAAGACTGCTGATATTCATGATTGCAGTTATTATTATGTACAGAGTCAGTGTGATTATTGCTGAGTAACCTGTCCTGTCTCTTTGCACTTCTGATGTTGTCATTAAATGCACATTTCATTGTTTTTCTGCCAGCAGAAGGTAGAGGGAGTGAGCAGAGGATGGAGAGGAAAGAGAACAGAAGACAGACGTCCATGATGCAACATGACCAACAACCATAGACTGTAAAAAAATTGATGGGCATGTGATCCGGTCACTAATGAATAGGTGAGAGTGAAGCCAGTTGGGCGTGTCCTACCATCACCATCTGACGCATTTTGTCACTCCAAGAAAATCCAGAAATGGGCAAAGAGGTGGAGCTGTGAACGTGGTGGATGAATGATTGACACCCAACAAACTTCGAGCTTTCCGCAGCTAAGCTAACTGAGCTAACCCGAAGCTAACGCCCGCGTGGTTTGGCTTTTCCTTCTTCCTGCTCTGCCTACCAGCTGCCAGATAACGCACATTTTAAATCAGTAAGTTAATATGTCACTAGAAATAATTCATTTCCTTTACTCAAGTTTTTTAAATTAAGTTTTAATGTAGTTATGACTGGTTTCTGAGATAGTACTTCTGCTTATACCTGTTCGTATTTTGCCTTTTTGTTAATTGTACCCAACGAAGGCTCTTTCATTCAAGAAGAAACTGCTCTCACAGCTACAGCAGATTAACCACTGTTTATGATAATGTTTTTTTTTTATTTCTGCAAATTTTACCAACATTGATCAAGGTCTAGGAGTTGACGAATTGTCCTTGTATTACAACTTTCTTTCAGTAGCTCTGAAAGGTCACAATGGCTGCCTCCAATCCATCCACAACTGCCTCGCAGAGCAAAAACTGTAAGTATCCGTCTTGGCAACTTCAGACTGCGGTTTCCACATTGAAATGTATCATATTTATATTAATTATTCTGATCTAGGCCATAAATGTAGTGTTTTTGTCAGCTGTTGCCCATTTCTCGTTATTTAGCAACATAGGATAGTGAGAGTACTTTCAGCTGATCCAGCTGATCAACCATCATCAACTCAGTCATTCATTACACTATTTTTTCTGTCCCCAGAGACAACATTTATTGGGGACAGCTACATCCACAGTGGTGCCCAGAGAGCTGCAGAAACCATCGGAGGAAATATGGGGCTCCCTGATGTCAGCATCTCCTGGTCAGGCTGGAGTATAAAGGTGCTTCGTACTACTTACAAAAGCAGTAGGACTAGCAGCACCAAGGTGCACTGCTAATTTATATATAAAAAAATATAAATTCACTTACCGAAAAAACTGGAGCAGAGACTTCTTAGACGGTCTGTTAGTGCAATCGACAGCAGAGCAAGTCATATTTGTCCAATAACTGCATGAATATCCGAATGTGAATCAACATGAACACAAACGCAACCAACAGGTCAAGCACGAGTGTGGTTAAACAAAAATATTTTATTTTGAATTTTAATCTATGTGCATTTCTGTGATGTCAGTGGTAAATAAATATTTGGATACTTTTGTATTTGATTTATTGCAGTGCCTTGATTTTAGTGAGGTTAGTAAACATCGTAGCCAAAATAGTATTTTTTTTTTTTGAAAGAAGAAAAATTATGGGAAAAAAATTTTTTTTTTAAAAAAAAGAAAAAAAAAAGGGGGGGGGGAGGGAACAAAAAAGAAAAAAAAACAAAGGGGGGGCCGCCCCCCGCCCCCCCCCCTGCTATGGTTCTATTTAGGGATGTCCCAATACCGATGCCAGTATCGGTACTTGCTCTATACTGGCCTATTTTGCTGTACTCGTACTTGTGAAATACTCGCTCCTGACAGCACCCGATACCGGACATCACGTGACGCTGTGTTTGTGCTGACATGCTGACATAAAAATACTCTACAATATGAGGGTTGAGTCTACATGTTTTTTTTAATTAGAAGACGCTTTCTATTACACAAGGACAGAAAACATATCTCGGTATCTTGTTCCTGGAATACTTTTCAAAATGTTGGCAGCGGTCGGAGCGGGCCGTTTTTTCCTCTTTGTCTCCCTCCCACCGGACCTGCGGTTCCCCCACATCCATTTTTAAGGATGTCGGTGCATCCTTAAAAATGAATAAATTCAGATTATAAAGAGGAGCCTTACATTCATAAAGCTTCTGTTGGCAAAGAAAATCTGTTCAACACAACAAAGCAGCAAGACACCATCATTCTGCTGCTACGATCCTGGACAGGACAAGAAAGTAAAAAAAAAAAAAAAAAAAAGAAAAGGCAAATGAATGAGAGTGTGAAAGAGGAAATGTGGGAGGGAGGAATTTGGGCTGGAAGAGGGAGGAGATGTGGGTAAGTGGTTGGAGTAAAGGGGGGATGGGAGAAGGAGGCGTATGCTTGTGAGTGTCTGGTAGGGATGGTCGTGAGGGGCTGAAGAAAGAAGGGCGGGAGTGTAACAGGTCAGGGGAAAGGGTGGGGGCTGGACATGTATGGGGGGAGTGTATGGGGTATTGCGGGAATAGGGAGGTGGGGGTGCATGTGTGTGTCAGAGGATATCAGGAGGTGGGGGGTATGTGTGGAGGGTAGAGGGAGGAGGGTGTTGGGGGGGGGGTGAGTGTGGGTATGTAAGGTCGGAGGGCGGAGCGGGTGGGTGCATGTGTGTGGGGGGAGTGCATGTGGGTGTTGGGGGTATGTGTGTGGGGAGTGTGTGTGTGTGAGTGTAGTGGTGATAGGGGGGTGGTAACAGTGGTAGCGCCCTGGTATCAGGTGTGTGGGCAGCTGCTGGTTTTGGTCCGCTGGGGCCTGGGCCCCAAGACCACGGGGGGCTCCGGCTGGGGCCGCCTTTTGCTGCCCTCTGGGGGATGCATGTCCGTTCTTTTGGGGAGGTGGCTGCGATCTGGGCCTCTAGGTGGCTGCTGGGGGCCTGGGTCTTGAGCTTTGCGGGCTTCCTCCTCCTTACAGAGACGAGGCTGCATCTGCATGACTGTATCCCTTTATTATGCATGTTGACACTGTGACCCTGCTTCCCATTGCGCTGATTAGGTTTTACCTCTTCTCTGCGTAGTTCTACGTGTGTTTGTATGATCTGAGGATTTTTAAGCCACCTGCAGGTCCTCCTGTAGGGGATTGCTTGTTTTGTTTTCCAACGGAGACCTTGGAATGTTGTTAAGGGATTTCTGTACAGATGCACCAGTGAACTGTGTAAGTGGATTCATGTTTTCTCTCCTCTCTCTCTCTTTCTCTCTCTCTCTCTACCTCTTCCTCACTCCTTTCTCTCTGTTCCACTTTCTATCATTACCTCTGTTAACTTTTATTTCTCCCTTGTCAAGCCCAGCAGTATGGTATGGAATGCTGTTATGGACAAATGTTTAATTAAAGAAATAAACAGGATATCAAGGGGAGCCTTGTGTTCATAAAGCTCCGCTTGGTAAAGCAAAACTGTTCAACAAAATAAAGCAATCGGATTTCCATTCTGCTTGCTATGATGCTGGACAGGACAAAAAAAAAAAAAAAAAAAAAAAGAAGAGAGAGAGAGTGGCAGTTCCTGTGTCGCGTAGTTATCAAACGGCTACTCAAGCTAACTAGCGCAAAATGGAGAGGTTCTTGAAAACAAATAGATAAAAGGAGCAGACCAACAGTCCTGCCGTGGAGGACCCTGCAGCAAAAAAAGTTAAGAACTCGTGGCCAACTAAGAACCGAAAATATGATGCAGCATACATTAAAGGTAGAGTCTGAAGTTCCCCTCCCTGAAAATAAACGTTAGAGTTGTGCAAATGAAATTAGTCGGACCCCCCTTGTGAGCTCGAAGCGGCTTTTTCGTGGTGATTCGTCATTATTTATAGACGTTTGCTTATTATGGTGTTGCATAATTGTAACGTCATCAAAGCTGTCGCAGTAAAAAAGTCTGTAAACACAGATGAATCACCACAAAATAGCTGCTTTGATCTCACAGGGGGGTCCGACTAAAGTTTCGTAGCAAAACATTGGTGAAATGACGGAGTTTGTGGCAGATAATGCCTTATTTATAGGCTGCACGCAATTGCCCCATCACTGCCATTATATGGCGCATACGCTGATCTGGAGTGGATCTAAATATCTCCCGACAGAATTCAAGTTGCACTAAAACTATCTGGGTGAGTAAATTAACATATTTCATGCTAGAAATTAGATCCAGATTGAAAAAAAACGAAGTTCCCCTTTAAATATCAAAAAAATCATAACAAAACATCAAAATATGAGGGTTTTTAAAGTTAACTTTTAAACAAATATGACAACAAAAATTAATCTTTGCTCTGTTGTTTTGAAAGCAGCACTATGAATTAAATAAACTATATACTTTGGCAAACATCAAATTTAATTATAACCAAGTTGGCAGAAATCTTTCCTAACAAGCAGGACAGTGGTTTTTCTATTTTCTGTCATTTGTTCTCTTTTTAATCTCAATGTCTTTTTTAGAACGAATGACAAGAGTACTGCATATCATCTGAAGTTTCTTCACTGTCATCATCACTGAACTCACAATGTTGAAAAGTTTTAGAAACAACACATTTTGTTTAGTGGTGGCGGAGCCAGACTTTTATTGTTGGGGGGACCGGGGTGGGGCCAAGGCTCTGGGGGGTCCACTATAAGAATGACAACACAGTAACAGTACTTTCATTCATATTCGTGATTGGCACCGATTAAAATTTTTATTTGCGATTAACTGCATGTTTGACGCTCTGTGTTTTTCTCCTTTAAAAGTGCTGCTATGAAGAAAATGCTGCAGCCATTGGTTTACCAGTTAAAAATTAATGAGACAGAAATCTGGGACTAGTCCTGGACTCAGGCCTGAATTTCAGCATCACATTAAGGACTGATGTCTCAGCAGGACTAAGAAAAATTGGTCCATGCAACACACTGGTAATCTCCACTTCACAAGTGGGAAGGATAATCTTTACCATCTCACATGAAGGCAGCATTAAAATGTAGGGATTATCGGGCTGATAAAAGAAAATTATGATGTCATTCTGATAAGTCTGATATCATGACGACTTACCCCGATAACTTCTGTCCCATAAAGTTGAAATTTTTAAGATCAGACATGCAGAAGTTGAAAATCCCACTTTTGAGCTTTTCCTGGTGAGATATTGTGATTGGGGAAAGAAAGCTGCTGCCTCACAGGGGAGACGTCAAACTGCTTCCAAACCACTTTCCCCACCTTATTTTAGACACTAGCTACCCCATAAAGTTGGAATTTTTGATTTGGTATAATTAGGTGTGTATGTGTGTTATCGGTGTCGGTTATCTGTATCGGCCTTTAGGAGCTGAAATTTATCGGTTTTAAAAAATGGTTATTGTGCATCCCTATTAAAATGTGTGCATCACCACCTACTACATAGTGCAAACTACTGTACAGGAATGACCGGGTGCTGTGACATGTCAATCATCTGGGGGGCACCTGAGGGGGGCCAATCCAATGTGAGGAGGGTCCAGTGCCCCCTGGCCCCCCTTCTAGCTCCACCTATGGTAATGAGACCGTTTGCACAAGCATAAAATGATATAATCACTACTAAAAAGCTGTGTTCCCCTCCTCCACTTGCCCTACAGGTGCCTATGGCACCTGCCAGGCCGGCATTGTAAATAAGAATCTTGTTCTTAATGTCTTTGCCCGGTTAAATAAAGGTTTAAATGAATAAAATAAATTATTACCAAACAAAATTCATATTTACAGCGAACCTGGAGTAAACGCACGCTGCATGAAGTGAGAACCATGTAGACTCAATCACAAATGCACAATCAGGGTCTTAGTTAAGTAAATATGAACTCTACACTAACCTGAAGAAAATGACCCTGCTAAGCATCACTGTTGCAGGGTAAGTTGTTCTTAATGGTCTTTGAAGAGTAAAAATAATTACTCTGCATCCTTGAAGTCTGAAAAAATAACGAACATTTGCTGTGTGGATGATTGATCACTGATCACTGACAGCAGCCAGCTGTTGCTACCCCATAGCTACTGTTGCACCTTGGCAGGCAGAAGAAGAAGTAGTTCCAACCTTTTTGTACGATTTAGTTCGTTTCCACTTTGCTCATGTTAATGATAACAATAAATATTAAAATAAGATTTAGCTTGAGAATCAGTTCTATAATACAGGTGGCTGGTCGAGGAACGATCACTATTTCAGTATCAATCCGCACAGAAATTGTCTTCTCAGGTAAATGCTTTTGAGCTTCATGGTTTTTGGTTCATTTTATCATAAATACCGAGGTCCTGGTCCAGACCTCGGTGTCCTCAATGGTAGCTACAGCTATGCTAACAAGTTCACACAGCCGCTCTCCTCCTTTCAGCTTGCACCTGCCTGGGCGCAGGAGGTGCGTCAGTCACAATCAAACTATAGCTGCAGCTGGAGGGAGATGTAACACAACCAATCTTTTTAAGTTGTTATTGGCTGTTTTTAAGAGGGTCCTTTTCCACTCTTGTTATCAGCTAAATTATGGACAAAAAAGCCTCTCAGCAATGGTCTCGACAGGTCTCGTTCAAAAATCCCAAGGCCGTCCTGACCGAGACAAAATACAGTCAATACGAAGACGAGACTAAGAACCTAAAAAAAATGGTCTCGAGACCAAAACCGATCTCGAGTACTATAACACTAATGCATCGTGAATAAAAGTAAGAAAATACAGCCTAAAAGTTGATGTTTCTTATTTGTAGCATTGTCTGTAGGTTTGGGGGTCCCTGGCTAGAGGCTAATGTTGGGTGGGGGGCCTTCTCATGGAAAAGTTCGGGAACCCCTGACTTAAATAATTAAATGATTTCTATGTAAATTTTCACCAATTAATCGACAAACATTGTTACTCTAGTCTTAGTTGAGGTGACAGAGTTGAGAGTTAAAACTCTGCAGCGACAGCTGAGATGAAGCATGAGGACCGGTCTGATGGTCTGGTCTCTGAGACCGTAGATGAGGGAGCTCAGACATCTAGGAGCTATAAAGAGACAGATATAAAGCAGAATCTGGACGTTAATAGCTGAAACCCTGTCTAGATTTATAGAGACTACTACGAGCAGTGAACTGTGCACAGTTGAAGACGTACTGAGGCCCAGCTGCACCAGATGCAGCAGCAGTGTCTTCTGAGCCCTCGTAGCTGAAGCTTTGTCTGTGGAGGCCGACTTGGCTGCTACGATAATACCAAAATAGGAGAAAGTGACGGCTGCACCTGCTAAAACAAAGAGGAAATAAGTGGAGGCTTGGTCATAAAGATGAGACACCGGATCAAGAAGCATGTGATCTTTGCCGCAGAAGTCCGACATCTTCAAGTGCTGCAGATCTTTAATGTGATCTTTTAACATCAGACTCAACTCAGTCAGAAAATTCAGTGAGCTGAGGGTCCAGACTGCACATACAGCCACCCCTGTGTTTCTAACGGTGACAATAGCAGCATGTCTCAGTGGATAGCAGACAGCTACATATCTCTCCAGACACATTACCACCAATGTAAGAGGAGAGATTATGTGTAACAAAGAATGTAGCGCTGTTAGGAATGAGCATACAGAATACAGCAGTATTAGTTGTGCAGCAGACATCAGAAACATCATCTGACCGAGAGCCAAATGTGCAGTTTCTGCACACAGAAGGTTAAACAGCAGAATAAAGCGAGATGTCTCCCGAAACACTGCTTTACTCCTCAAAGTGAACAACATGATGCCATTAAGGAAGAGGCAGACACAACACGGCAGCGTTGTCACAATGGAAAACAACACCAGTCCCACTAGTCCCTGTCTCTGGATCTCAATGGTGTCGTTGGTCTGAGTTTGATTACTGAAGGACATTTTAAATCAACATTAAAAAAAACCACTACAACAAAATATTTTTAAAAAACTACATTTCATCTTTAGAGCAGAGATGGTTTCTGGTTCAAGCAGCCTGGTAAAATCCACCTAGGTACTGATCTGGCATGTTCCTGTGGCCAGAGCTCGTCTGAATGATTCACCTTCTCCTCCCGTACTATTTAAAATCTCCCACACTCCTCTCTATGACATCACCTGTCAGTAGTGTTGGAAGGGTTGTACGATGCAGAGGAAGTCATGGCCATGACAAAAATCAACCGTTCCAATCCGCTTTTGTCAGAACATTTTTCTAAAGTGCTGCGCATGAAATATACTCGACAATAAGATAAAATAAATAAATACAGTGTTGCATCCATACATCCATTTTCATTCTACTTATCTAGGGTCGGGTCATGGGGGCAGCTGCCTAAGTGGGAGGGTCCTTAGGCATTCACAGGCCAGTATGAACAGTAGTCCCGATGGGACGTGCCTCGAACACCTCACCTGGGAGGCGTTCAGGAGGCATCCTGACCAGATGCTGAGACTCCTCATCTTGCTCATCTGGATGTGGAGGAGCAGCAGCTCTACCCTGAGTCCCTCCCTCCTCACCCCATCTGTAATGGAGAGCCCGGCCACCTTACGAAGGAAACTAATTTCGGCCATTTACACCCGCGATCTCCTGCTTTCGGTCACGACCCACATCTGGTGGTGTCCCTCTGGCTCAGCTCCCTCTTCACCACAACTGACCGATGCAGTCTTCATCAGATCCATCTGTCCATCTCCCGCTCCATCCTTCCCTCACTCCTGAACAAGACCCCAAGATACTTGAACTCCTCCACCTGGAGCAGGACCTCACCCCAACCTGGAGGGGACACTCCACCTTTTCTGGGTGAGGACCATGGTCTCGGATTTGCAGAAGCTGATTCTCATCCCAGTTCCTTCACACTCGGCTTCAAATCACTGCAAAAAGTAGAGACCAGACCTAAGACCACCCAACCGGATCCTTACAACACTCAGCTGTGCCTAGAAATCCTGTCCATAAAGGTTCAGAACAGGATCAGTGATAAAGGGCAGCGTTGGTGGAGTCCAACCCTCACTGGAAATGGATTGGACCTACAGCCGGAAATACAGACCAAGCTCTGACACTGGTAATACAGGGTCCGGACAGCCCAAACAAGGGGGTCCGGTACTCCCTACTCCCAGAGCCCGCCCACAGAAATAACCAGGGGGATGGGATCGAACACCTTCTCCAAGTCCCCAAAGCACATGTAGACTGGTTGAGTGAACTCCCATTCCTCCATAACCAGGACCATGAGACAAGAGAGTCCACCCCTGAGTCCCAGAACTCTCTTGCTTTCTCAATGGAAAATGCGTTGGAGGGATTGTGGACGTTTTTTAACTGTTTCCTCCACTAACTCTCGACGTCCAGAGTCGAGCTCAGCAGTCCACCATCCCCACTGTACACAGTGTTGATGGTGCACTGCTTCCTCCTCGTGAGCCACCGGATGGTGGACCAGAATCTCCTTGAAGCCATCAGGAAGTCATTCTCCATGGCCTCACTGAACTCCTCCCATGTCCGAGTTTTTGTCTCAGTGACCGCCAGAGCTGCGCTCCGCTTGCCTGCCAATACCTGTCAGCTGCCTCAGAGGTCCCACAGGCCAGGAAGGCCCGGTAGGACTCCTTCTACAGCTTGACAGCATCCCTCACCACTGGTGTCCACCAGCGAGTTTGGGGATTTCCGCCACGACAGGCACAGACAACCTTTTGGCCACTGCTCCGACTAGCAGCTTCAGCAATAGAGGCGTGGAACACAGCCCACCAACTCAACATCCCCCCGCCTACTTTGGAGAAGGTTGAAGCGCTCCCGGAGGTGATAGTTAAAAGAGTTTTATTATGCTTTTCAAAAAATCCAAAAGAGAAATAAAGGCATTTATAACTCAAAAATATTTTCCAAACTAATATAAAAAAAAATTTTGTTTTATTTTTATTTTTTTTCTCACCATAAAGCTTAACCAATTTAAATTTCTCCTTTTAGCCCGGAATCCATTTGGGGCAAAAGTACACCCTGCAGGCACATATTGTTTGTAAACATTGATGGATAATCGGACTCCGGTCGACGGGATAAGACGGACCAGCCTGTTATGGAGCTGTATGCGCTCGACCCAGAGTCTAATATGGAGTTTGAAGTACATGCAGTACCACAGAAGTACCACAGAGACCCTGACAAGTAAGTAAATACTTAGCAAACAAATCATAGGCTAATACTTAGCATTGAGCTGAGAGACGTTTTTCACTCACCGGTGTTGTTGTCTGTCCATGCTTGTTTTTATAGTAGGAACTGCGTCAGGTTTCAGAAGTAATCCCTGAGAAAAAAAAAACACTTTACTGCCCAAGATTCATGAAGTTGTCAGGAGTGAAGTTCACACACAAAGTTGAGGTTTTTTTTTCTGCTCCTGAAGTTATAATCCAACCACTTCTGGCAAGTTGATTAATCCAGTACAACAAATAAACTTCCACGCTAAATGCAACCACATTTTTCCCAACTTGCCGTCCTCTAGAGCTTAAAAAAAAAAAAAGGAAAAAGAAATCTCCTGAACTCTGGAGCAAACGTCTGTTAGCTGATGGCTGTTTGTCTTCGAGGAAATCTTCCTGCATGCTGTTAGTTTCTTCCTCAGAGAGTGTGTATAGGTTAGGATTCTCTTTAAGTTTCTGATGAACAAAGAGGGCGTCTTGCTACGATGCTGCACATGGGTGTTTGACGCTTCATGATTGGTGCCACCTCGTTGCGTATACCGGTGTCAGTCAGTTATGTTTAGGAAGCTACAGCTTGGCCTGAATATTCATATATATTACTCAAATATGCACAAAGGAAGAAAAAAACGACTTAAATGAAGATTTTTATGAGGAAATAACACAGTAACATGCTGAAAAGCTCTTAAAAGTCCATTTTTCATGATAGGGCTCCTTTTAAGCTTGCCCTGAAAGGGGACTCTGCCAGACATTCCTAACAGACCCTCACAACACACTTGGGCCTGCCAGGTCTGACCGGTATACTCCCCTACCATCTGAGCCCACTCACCACCAGATGGTGATCAGTGGACAGCTCCGCCCCTCTCTTTACCAGAGTATCCAGGATAAGGGGCCATAAGTCTGATGACACAACTACAAAGTCGATCATTGAACTGTGGCCTAAGGTGTCATATGTTACAGAGTGCTGGACCCTTTTTGTTCGAGCTGTCCGGTCCCTGTACAACCAGTGCGAGAGCTTGGTCCATATGTCTGACTGTAGTTTGGATCCATTTCCGATGAGGGTCGGACTCTGCCAAGGCTGCCCTTTATCACCGATCCTGTTCATAACCTTTATGGACAGGATTTCTAGGCACAGCCGTGTGTTGAGAGGATCCGGTTGGGTGGTCTTAGGACTGGTCTCTACTTTTTGCAGATGATGTGGTTCTGTTGGCATCATCAGGCCGTGATCTCAAACTCTCACTGGAGCAATTCACATCCAAGTGTAAAGCGGCTGGGATGAGAATAAACAACTCCAAATCCAAGACCATGGTCCTTACCTGGAAAAGGGGTGAGTGTCCTCTCCGGGTCAGGGGTGAGGTCCTGCCCCAGGTGGAGGAGTTCGGGTACCTTGGGGTCTTGTTCAGGAGTGAGGGAGGGATGGAGCAGGAGATGGACAGACGGATCAGTGCAGCCTCTGCAGTGATGAAGACTCTACATCAATCAGTCATAGTGAAGAAGCCGCTGAGCCAGAAGGTGAAGCCCTCAATTTACCGGTCGGTCTACGTTTCTACCCTCACATATGGTCACCAGCTGTTGGTCATGACCGAAAGAACAAGATCTCGGGAACAAGCGGCCGAAATGAGTGTCCTCCGCAGGGTGGCCAGGCTCTACTTTAGAGATAGGTTGAGGGGCTCGGTCATCTGGGAGGGGCTCAAAGTAGAGCCACTGCCCATCCACATCCAGAGGAGCCAGAGGAGTAGGCTCGTGCATCTGGTCAGGATGCCTTCTGGACACCTCCCTGGTGAGGTGTTCCAGGCACGTCTAAGCAGGACACGCTGGAGGAACTATGTCTCTTGGCTGGCCTGGGAATGCCTCAGATGCGCTGGTGAATTTTGGTTTGGGAGAAGGAAACCTAGGCTTTCCTGCTTTGGCAGCTGCCCCCAAGACCCAATGCCAGATGAAGGGCAAGAAAATGTTTGAATGGATGTATGTACAGAGCAACACCAGTTTGTCTTATTTTATTGCAGAGTATGGGTGAATTCCAATTCCCCCCTCAGCCCTAGCCCTTGGCCCTAACCCTTCGTTTTGCGTGTAATGTGAAGGGGTAGTGATGTCCCAATTCTGGTTCAGACCGAGGGCAAGGGCGAGTGGTTGGGCTATCTGGCCCTCGAAACAGAGATTTTCCAGGGGCCCACTAGAAAACAAGTGGTATGTGATATTACCACAATTCCATGCGAAATATAGGCAAAAGGGCGAGGAAATCGTCAGCAGCAGCCAGAGAAACGTATAAATGTGAGTATTTTTTGTAAATAAAATATGAAAATCGCTATTTAAGGTCACTGTAATGTATTAAAGACAGTTACTTGAGCTACTTAGAAATGTGAACAAAGCTGCTAGTTTTGTAACATTTTGTGCAACTGATCATGTCTGAAAAGTAACATTAGCGGCAAGTTTGAGTCAAAGGCATCTTTCCCTTTCATTTTTACATTTTTTTGGCCGAAAGCCAAAGAAACAATCCAGTCGCCCAGGAAAGGGAGATTATTTCAGCTGCATGTGGCTTTTTTTCTTTTTCTTTTCTTTTTTTTTTTTTTTTTTTTTTTTTTACTTGTCCTGTCCAGCATCGAAGCAAGCAGAATGGAAATCTGATTGCTTTATTCTGTTGAACAGTTTTGCTTTATCAAGCGGAGCTTTATGAATATAAGGCTCCACTTGATATCATGTTTATTCATTTTATTTCTTTATTTAAACATTTGTCTATTACACCATTCCATTTCATACTGCTGGGCCTGACAAAGGAAAAATGAAAGTTAACAGAGGTAATGATAGAAAGTGAAACAGAGAGAGAGGAGTAAGGAAGAGGAAGAGAGAGAGGAGAGAAAACATGAATCCACTTACACAGTTCACTGGTACATCTGTACCGCGATCCCTAAACAACCAAGGTCTCTGTTGGAAAACAAAACAAGCAATCCCCTACAGGAGGACCTGCAGGTGGCTTAAATATCCTCAGATCATACAACACACACACAAACACACGCAGAACTACGCAGAGAAGAGGTACAACCTAGTCAGCGCAATGGGAAGTAGAGAAGAGGCTTTTTTTCTTTTTCAACAAAACTTTTTTGACAATTTTATGCTGCAGACGGCATTTCGAACTCTTCTGGAAACAGCCGTGATGTCAGTTAACTGCACCATGGACGACTATTGGTAACACATGAGGATTTCGAAGTGTTGTCCCATTTCTTAGGGGAATGATTCAATCCTTAACACTTGAAACTCAGATTCAAGTGTTAAGGACTGAAACCTAACACTTGGATGGATGGTGTTAGGCCCTAACACTTGAAACTGAGTTTCAAGTGTTAGGGCCAAGGGGAAGGGCTAGGGGTAGGAATAGTGGTAGGTAGGGCTGCACGATTAACCTTCACCGCATCGATATTGAGGTTTAAACTACTGCGATAACCTAACCTCATGTGCCTGAGGTTTGTTTTTTGTTTTTTTCTCTGACATTTGAGTGACAAACCTATTTGCCAATCAAAATAGTCACGCCCTGCGTTTCTGCTTGCTGGCCAATCAGAAAGGGTGATACACCAGCTGCAGTCAGGTTATTAACAAACAGTGCACGTGTATCTCGCGTTGCGCTGTGAGCGAAATGTTTTCATGGTGACTGACTATCTACATAAAAATGGCTGAAGGAACTTCTTCGGTAATGGGAGAGGAGCAGCTGGTAACAGTGATGGAATAATGGCATTAAAAGAAACGACACTAGAGGAGACGGAGTGATACGGTTATACCTGGACACTCGTCATGCGCTCCTGAGCTGGTCTGCATGTGACGACTTCAGACCGGCTGCACGGCAGGTTGGAGAGGTGCACGACTATAAATCTAGTTAATAAAACAGCGACAAACAAGTGATGATGGGGACTGATGAACTGTCAGCAAACACGAGTCGTCGCGCACACCACACAGCTGAACACAGGTGCATACAACTACACACACACACTAGAGACAGCAACAGAAGAATTATGAACTGGAATCACAAACGTGAGTTTTCTCTCAGAGATAAAAGACACGAACAACGTGAAATGTTCATTAAAACTACGTGTTTCTTCATGTTGGCTGGAAGCTGTTAGAGCTGAAGCTCCTCTCAGACGTCTGTCAGTCCAACTGTCCAAGATTCTGTTTGTAATTTATTCTGTTAAGTTTCTGTTTCATTCATTAGTGAGATCTGATATTCACTTTTATCAGGAATAATTCAACAGAGAGATTAAAGTTAAGCCAATGAGAATATTAAAAAGTAACAGAATTACTACTTTTCCAAGTGATTATTTATTTTTACAAAACTGAAACTCCGTTATAAACGCTGCTACCTTTGGGAGATGGAGTTAGTACAGTAACTGTAATTAATCACTTTTGTAGTAATCACAAAACATTGAACAAACTCAAACTCAATCAATTTTATTAGAGATTTCTCAGGTTCAACATCAGCCAGAAGCAGGAGAGGATGCTGGACACATAAATAGTCTTTAAAGTATCATTGTTGTAAAAGTAACAACTTCTTTCATTCATAATTTTAGTTTTATGCATTTAAAACTATCAAATGTAAAAATCGCAAATCGAATCATAATCGCAATATTTGTCAGAAAAATTGCAATTAGGTTTTTTTGTCAAAATCGTGCAGGCCTAAGGTAGGGATGAAAAGAGGTAATGGAATTGGGCCTATGTTTTACTCCCCTCCTTGGGCTGCCACCTTATCATAGTGAAGGGGTTTGCGTGTTTTGATGATCCTAGGGGCTATGTTGTCTGGTGCTGGATAATGTCCCTGGTGGGGTCACCCATGTCAAACAGGTTGCTTGGGGAAGGACCAGCCAAAGTGCAGCCCAAACACCCTTGTGGAGAAGGACATTATTGGAGCCACATGTCCTTCACTTGGACGCGGATCACCGGGGTCTCCCTCTGGAGCCAGGCCCGGAGGTGAGCGCCTGGTGGCTGGACTTTTGCCCATAGGGCTCGGTCTGGCTTAGCCCAAAGAGATGAGATGGGCCCTCTTCCTGTGAACCCACCACCCATGAGAGGGGCCGTAGGAATTTGGTGCAGTGTGAGTTGGGCAGCGGCCGAGGGCTGGTCTGACCCTCGGCTGCAGAAGCTAGCTCTGGGAACGTGGAATGTCACCTCTCTGCTTGGAAACGAGCCTGAGCTGGTGCGCGAGGTTGAGCGGTTCCAACTACATATAGTTTGACTCACCTTGACACACAGCTTGGGCTCTGGAAACACCATCCTGGAGAGGGGCTGGACCTTGTTCCACTCTGGAGTTGCTCCCGGTGAGTGGCACCAGGTAGGTGTGGGCATACTCGTTGCCCCCTGGCTTGGCGCCCGTACGTTGGGGTTTATGTCGGTGGAAAAAAGGGTAGCCTCCCTCTGCCAACAGGTGGGGGTCCTGACTGTTGTCTGTGCCTATGCACTGAACAGCAGTTCGGAGTACCCACCCTTTCTGGAGTCCTTGGACAGCATGTTGGAAATCGCTCATTCCAGGGACTCCATTGTTCTACTGGGGTACTTCAATGCTCACGTGGGCAACGACAGTGAGACCTGAAGGGGCGTGATTGGGAGGAACGGCCCCCCTGATCTGAACCTGAGTGGTTTTCTGTTGTTGGACTTCTGTGCTCATCATGGATTGTCCATAACGAACACCATGCTCAGGCATAAGAGTGTCCACTTGTCGACCTGGTATCAGGAACCCTTAAGCCACAGTTCCATGATCGACTTTGTAGTTGTGTCATCAGACTTGCGGCCCCTTATCCTGGGCGGAGCTGTCCATTGATCGCCACCTGGTGGTGAGTGGGGGAGGATGCCGGTCAGACCTGGCAGGCCCAAATGTGTGGTGAGGGTCTGCTGGGAACGTCTGGCAGAGTCTAGTGTCAGATAGAGCTTTAACTCCCACTGCCAGGAGTGCTTCAACCATGTTCCAAGGGTGGCGAGGGACATTAATTCTGAATGGGCTGTGTTCTGTTCATCCTATGGCTGAAGCTTCTAGTCGGAGCTGTGGCCGTAAAGTTGTCGATGCCTGTTGTGGCAGTAATCTCCGAACTTGCTGGTAGACACTAGCGGTGAGGGTTGCCGTCAAGCTGAAGAAAGAGTCCTACCAGGCCTTCCTGGCCAGTGGAACTCCTGAAGCAGTTGACAAGTATTGGCAGGCTAGGCGGAGCAAGGCTCTGGCAGTCACTGAGGCAAAAACTCTGACATTCAAGGCATTCACAGTAGTTGAGTTCCTCCTGCTGCGACCTTTGGCACGCTACTCCTGCACCGTTTGTGCCACTGTGGCCATTCTGGTATCAAAATGCTCGGCGTGTTCAACAGATGCCTGCTATATCTTTTCACGTCTCTAACTTCTATACTTTTTCAGTTTTTCAGCATTTTGTGACTGAATATACATTTTACTGGACATCTTCTGGCCCCCTTCAGGCCAAGCTGAAAAATTTGCAGCCAAATGCATTCCAAACCCCATTCACCACAATTTTCCTGGTTTCTTCCACCTGTATGTGTACCCTGCAATGATGGTCTAGATGTTAAAGTGCCCCTGGCATGAAATTTGCGTTTTTTGACGCTTTTGACCATATATTTTGGTTTCCCCAGCCTGCCTATGTCCCCGAAGGGATTAAATTATAAATTCGCGTTTCCTTTTTTTTCCTGGGTGTGTCTGCCTACATGGCGAAGTTAGCATTCACAAATCTATTAAAGCCCTGTATAAAGCACCAGTAGCATGTGTGCAGGTAAATGATCTGAGGACAGGATGGTTTCCCACCCCTTTTGGTGTCAAACAGGGAGATGTTCTTTCTCCTACTCTTTTTGCCCTTTTTGTGAACGATCTGGCTCAAGAGGTAAAAGCAGCATGTTTGGGTATAGATATTGATGACTTTAATCTTAGTATTTTATTATATGCTGATGATATTGTCTTAATTGCTGAAGAAGAATGTAAACTACAAAAAATGTTGGATATTATGAAAGAGTGGTGCGATAAATGGAGACTTTCCATTAATGCTGATAAGACACACATTGTGCATTTTAGAAAATCATCTGTACCTCAAAGTGATCATGATTTTTATTTTGGGCAAACTCCTCTTATGTACTGCAGTACTTATAAATATCTTGGGTTCACATTCCATGAAAATATGTCTTTATTAGAAGGTAGAAGAGTTTTATCAGAGTCTGCTGGGAGAGCATTAGGGGCTGTAGTTAATAAGATGAAGCTCTGTCCTGAGCTGAGTTTCTCAACGTTTACCCAGCTTTTTGATTCTCTGGTTGGATCTGTTTTGTTTTATGCTGCGGGGGTCTGGGGCTTCGCAGATGCCCCTGAATGCGACAGAATCCAGAGTAGGGCCATAAGGTACTTTCTTGGAGTGCACAGGTTCACCACTAGAGCAGCACTAGAGGGAGACATGGGCTGGGAGCCCTGTCTCGTTAAACAAAGAGTAGAAATGGTTAGACTGTGGAATCGACTCATCTGCCTACCAGAACATAGACTTACTCGTAGAGTTTTTAATTGGGATAAAGCTCATAAATATCCCTGGTCAAGGGAAGTTTGGGAAATTTTCTCTTTAGCAAATGTACAGTATTTAATTATGAATAATTTACAAGGTAAAATAACTGAGCTTAAACAGACTTTGTTTGATTTTTATAAAGAGCAGTGGAGATGGCAGGTGTTAAATAAGCCTAAGTTAAGGAGTTACATTCATTATAAAAATGACTTTTTCACAGAATTGTATGTTAAATGTAATATAAAAAGAGCCCAACGGTCTTTGTGTGCTCAGCTTAGAGCGGGGGTTTTGCCTCTGCAGGTGGAGGTGGGGCGCTATAAGGGTGTCCCAGGAGAGGAACGGTTGTGTATTATGTGTGATTTAAAGGTTGTTGAGGATGAGTGGCATTTCTTGTTTTATTGTCCTTTATATCATGACCTACGAAGTGTTTTGTTTGAGAAAATTCAGTGTAAAAAGCCTGACTTGTTTTGGATGACTGATGGGGAAATGTTGAGTTGGCTATTTGAAAATGAGATACACAGTTTGGTAAATTATTTGGAAAAGGCATGGAGGCTCAGACAGAACTCTCTGTATCCTGAAATTGTATAACTGTTTGTATGTTGGACATCTTCCTCTGTCTTTTTGTTATGTTAAAAGGTATTAGTGTCATATAAGCCCATATGGGCTGGGCACGCAAGTGTATGACACTTAAATAAATAAATAAATCAAAATCAAAATCAAAATCACAAATGGCCTGATTGGCAGTTTGGCATATTTACTTCCAACCAGTTACCCCCTTCCCCGAACTATACTCTCCAAATCCCTCCCTTTGAGACCTACGACAACAAACCGACATCATGGCGTCCATTTCGCATCAGGACTGCTCTGTACCTGGCGTACAAAGGACAACACCAATCTTCTTGTCCTCCTCACCGAAAAGCTTGTGGATGGATTTCATTTCTGCAGGAATGTGCTGACCGAACTAACAGAAAATCTCCCTGCAGCTTTGTCTCCTCCTCAGGAGAGGAGCTTCAGGTCTGCGCCGTTTTCTAATATTTCTAAAATTTCTTATAAATGTTTGTCATTATGCTTGTGTCTTTTATATCTGAGGGAAACTGATGTTTGTGATGATTCCAGTTTGTAATTCTTCCCATTGTGCGCGCGTGTTCGGCTGCGGACTTGGGTTTGCAATCAGTCCATCATCATCATCATCATCACTGTTTCTTTAATGCTCCAGTCAGAGCAGAGCAGAGCAAGTGTAATATATCTTTAGTATTAACTGAATTCGGGTCATGGGTGAAATAAATGATTCAGGGAAACTTGTTGGAATATGATGCTGTTTTCTTCTTAACCTCCATTGATGCGCTGCATCAGCGTCTGTGTCAGGTCGGTGAATCCGTCACCGCCGTATGTCCTGTATAGATCCACAGAGGCTCAATATGAACGTCTTTAAGCCTGATGTGCAGCCACGTTCAAGAGAACACAGCAACTCCTTTTTTTTTTAACTCAAACATGAGCGTGTGGAGATGCGCGTGTCTGCAGGTTACTGAGTGTATGGGCAAATATCTCCAGGTATCTCCGTATCACTCCGCCTGTTCTCCGAGAGAGCACATTTCAGCAGATGAGGACCATAGAGACTCATTGACAACAGAAACACATGGTGACAAGCGTGCCTTCTGGTCCCGCCCGCCGAACCTCGGTCATTGTATGCCAATGCTAACAGGAGTGCTAACTAGTAGCGCCTGCTATTCTATGACAAGGCTGAGTTTTATGCCACTGGCACATTAAGCAAACATTCTGGAATCATGTGGTGATTGAGTTTCTGAGGTTGTGAGTTTACGTCCAGCAGGTACGCCATGTACAGATCTGGGCATGAAAAAGTTCCCCTTTCAGCCGACTGCCAGCCACTTATCAGCGACTTGTCTACTAATTCAATCGCACAGAGAAACGCCTGTGTGCCCAGGGGAAATGATTTCAGAGCATAAATGAACGCCCAGAACAAGGACGTTTCCACAAATCAAGTTTGGACACCGTAAGTGATGGCGTATTTGCAGGACAAGTCGTTCAGCCAGTGAAAGTGCAGTAATGGTGCACTATTATTGCACTACTTCTGGCAGAAAAAGGAGGAACTTTTTCATTCCCAGATCAGTAGAGTTCTTAAACTTTTACTTTGCTTCATGATTGCACTCATTGCCCTCAGCTGTGTCACCATCGGTCAGCTCTGCATTCACAAGAGTACTCATTCAATCAAATGGTTGCATTTAAAAAGTTTACATAATTCAAAAAGTATGAAAGCTACAAATACCATGAGATGTAGCATACATCTCCAGAATGAGCTGAACATTTTTATTTGTGAATGGTTAAATTGGGACATAAGGTGCAGGGGGAGTAGCGTGCCAAAGTTTGCCGAAATAAAGAGAAACAGGAACGCAATACCAAGCATAGTATAGCCCATGTTTCAACCGTTTTGGCTTATGCTGCCAATGTGACTCGTGGCATAAGTCTAACGCGAGCAATGCGAACGGCGCTTCTTAGCAGTCAGTAAGTCACAAGTTCAAGCCCAGCAAAAACTCTCTCTCTCAAAAAAAAGGCAGCTCTGCGTGCCTCTTGGGGGGTCTGCAGGGCCTGGGGACGGTGGGCCTGCAACTCTGGCCCCTCCGCTGACCTCGTTCGCTCCCGTCCCCGTCCCCCCTCCCTGGCCTGGGGTGGTCGGGCGCCCCCAGGGGCCACCGCTGGCCCCTTTGCGGTGAATGCCGGTCGCCTGGCCGTGGGGGCTGCCATGCCTTCCCCCTTCTGCCCTGGGGGGATCCCGGGAGGCAGGGGTACCTAATGCCAGTAATGGCTCATCTTCCAGAGGGGTATTCATACCCCCCCTGGTCTCCCTTCCCAAGACCTCTCTCCCCCTCTGCTCTACCTCACACACACACAAGTAGGGTTTTGGGGAGGGTGTGTGTCAAGCGGGCGTGGTGAGGGGGGGCACCAAAGTGCATTTGTTTGCTTAGACACACTTAGACACCTAAACACATAAAATAACGACAGCTCACAACCACTTCTGAGAGGCGGGCCATATAGCGTGTGGAAGGAGGGGGGGCCGGTTCGGTGGTCATACCGCCTACGCGGCCCCATTCCCGACATGACTTGGCACTGCCTCTAAGTTTTAGTTGCAAACAACACACATCTTACACACAGTCATGTGCAGGGGGGACAGTGTCCTACACAGTAGTTCTGCATGTGTTTGTATGATCTGAGGATACTTAAGCCACCTGCGGGTCCTCCTGTAGGGGATTGCTTGTTCTGTTTTCCAACGGAGACCTTGGAATGTTGTTAAGGGATTTCTGTACAGATGCAGCAGTGCACTGTGTAAGTGGATTCATGCTTCCTCTCTCTCTCTCTCTTCCCCTTCCTCACTCCTTTCTCTCTGTTCCACTTTCTATCATTACCTCTGTTAACTTTCATTTCTCCCTTGTCAAGCCCAACAGTATGATATGGAATGCTGTTATAGACAAATGTTTAATTAAAGAAATGAAATGAATAAACAGGATATCAAGGGGAGCCTTGTGTTCATAAAGCTCCCCTTGGTAAAACAAAAGTGTTCAACACAATAAAGCGATCAGATTTCCATTCTGCCTGCTATGAGGCTGGACAGGACTAGTAGAAAAGGAAAGAAAAAAAAAGAAAAAAAACTCTCAAAGCAAATAACGGACCAAAACAAAACCTTAAAACAATGTTAGACGATATAAAAACTTAAAACTGCCAACCAACCATTAAAACAAAAAAACAAAAAAAACTCAAATCCCAAATATATATATATTTTTTTACCGTAATAGAAAAGTTCAAAGCAGGGAAGCCCAGACTCCCCTCTCCCCGGCCACAGCTGCTAGCTCATCCCGAGGCGTTCCCAGGCCAGCCGGAAGAGTAGTCCCTGGGGTCTCGTCCCAATGGGACGTGCCTGGAATACCTCACCAGGGAGGCGACCAGGAGGCGTCCTGACCAGATGCCCGAGTCTCCTCATCTGGGTCCTCTGAATGTGGAGGAGCAGCGGCTCTACTTTGAGCCCCTCCCGGATGACCGAGCTCCTCACCCACATCAGAAAATGTGTCTCTGTGTGTAAGTACAGAGGGGCATTGGTAAATGGTAGAGGTATATCCCTTCAAATGAAGCGTTTTCCGATGCACACTTACAACAAAGGGGTATGTCAATCACTGGAAAGATGGCTGCTACCGAGTCCAAAAAATCCACAATTGTCAACATTTTCCCCGTAGATAGTCTAAAAGTATGAAAACCATCGTAGTGTCTATTTTGATGTTGTTTAAATGTTTAACATAATTTTCTTTGTAAAATACACATGAAAAAAATGTCTAGTACTACACTGAAGCTTCAGTAACACAAATGCTAGCAGGCTGAAAACCAGCAGTGCTCTGTAGGCAGCCCTGATAGATGATCAATAAAAACTTCAGCAACATCTCCTCTGGTCTTCATTTGCATGGAGGTCTTTCGTGGGATACAATACAAGCAGGAATGTCCTGCACAGATCGAACTTGATCGAGACCTCAGTGTAAATGACATACTCCACACAAAAACCCAAACCAAAATTAAATTTTGAGCCACTTCCGTCTTACACAGACTCAGTAAATAACTGCTTACAGCTGCCAACAGTTGTCACTTCAAACAAGGAGCTTATAGCGGAAATTACCAAGAGGAGGCTCAGGCAGATGAGCCTCAAAACCACCAGGCGTTTTTTTTTTGTTTTTGTTTTTTTATGATGATCATGATGATGGCGTAACTGTGCACGCCTCTTGGGTGATCAGATCGTCTATCGTTCATTGACAGTGGCTGGTTTCACATCCCCAGCTTGCATCCAAAGCAGACAAGAAATCTCTCCAAGTAACCAAACGAGTTTCCGTCCTTGTTGATAAACTCACCCGTCGCTTGGATGGTGACGTAAGGGTTTGTTGCTTCCTCGGTTGTTGGCTATCAACGAAGTTTCCGCAACACTGCCACACAGTGTTCTGGCACTGAAATTACCGAGCGTGCCTGAGCCTGGTTCAAGCAATGGCATGTGAATGCAACACAAAAACCAACGATCCCGGGCCAGGAACAGCCCCGAGCACGCCATGTGAAAACGCCCTTAAGTGGCAAGGCCAAGAGGAAGGGGTAAGAAAGAGAATTGAGATTGGGCCTGACTCTGATTGGCTGACGTCCGTGTTAAGCTCCCAAAGTTCACCACTTTGGACGAGTGTCAGATGCTCACAAGCTCAAAAAGTGCCACTAGAAGGCTCAACGCCCCTATGACGAGTGTCCACATAGACTTGTGCCCCTCACACCCAAATCACATTTGGTCTGAACGCAACGTAACTGCAGCGTTGGGTATCTTTTATCTGCAAACATAATCACTTTAGATTTTGATCTCAGAAAAACTGTAAAATTTCAGCAGTCCTCACAAAAACACGATTACATAAGGAAATTATCATTTTCATCATGCTAGTTGTAGACATTGATAAATTGAGATAATACTGACATTTATCAGAATCAGGATGCATTTATGTCGCTACATGTACAATAAAATTAAAAGCATCTTTCAGAGCAGAACAAAGGAAAGGAAGATAACGATAAACTATATAAATAGTATACAGCAGGGGTGCCAAAATGGGGCCAAAGTAAACCCACCAATCAGATAACAGTACTATTGTAATTAAATATCCAACAAACGAGTCGATTTAAGGTCCGTACTTTCTAACCTGCAGCTATCTTGACATTGTGTTCAATGCTGGATTATTATTTTAATCCCAGCTGATGCATGAAGAGTTTGTTATCAATGTCCCTGTTTCACAATTAACCTGCGCACACCCCCCACACGGGCTGCTCATGCTGCCACAGAGGGTGCTGCAAAGCATGGTGGGAAATATGCAAATAAGCTTGTTTACCAGGGAAACAGCCACAGGAACAATACCAGCTTGGAAACATTAAAGGCCTTTTAAAAATAATTAAACAGTCTTTAAATAAATAGAAATAAATAAAACAGACACATTTGCTGCATTTCACATTTGTGTTTTCTATTTTCATATTACTTAATATTTCCTAATTTAATATAAGTTTTACAAATATGAATATTTATTAATAAAAGAGCAGATTGAGAGAAAACCTGACAGACTCACCTGTCAGTGAACCAGGTGTAACTTTAGATCATCTTCATTATTATCAGCAGTTTGTCTTGTTGAACATAGATTGTTGTTGTTGTTGCCATTTTGCTCTGTATTTAAATGCAGTTTTTTTTTATTGCAGTTTAGTGGCTGTAACTATTGATTATTGTCCTTCTAATTATGGTTTTATTCTTAATTTGCCATATTTGTGCGTTTTAATGTAACGTCTCTGGGATGGAAAAGTGCATCTATTTAAATATTAAGCGATAATTAAATTAATGTTCTTTCACATTATTTGGGTTTCACGCTTGAAATTGCTGTTTAGACGCGTCACACTGGCACATTTACGTTTTGGCCCTTGGAGGCAAAAAGTTTGGGCACCCCTGATATACAATTTGGGCCAAAAGTTTAGACACACTTCCGTTAAAGATGGAAAAAATCAGCTGTTGGTAAAATAAGATGAAACTGACAATCAGGTGTTTTCTGTAACATCCAATCAGACGTCTGCACCTGTTGACTGGTATGTTGGTCCACTGTTCATGAGCGAGGTGCTGTAATTTGCCTGTGATGGTTTTGTTTGTTTGTTTTTTACATTTTTAAAATTATTTTTTAAAAACCACAATTCAAAATCAATGTTTTATTTTAATGAATCATTGATTTGTTACCCTAAGTTTAGTAATTTAGTGTAATTTACACTAAATTACACTAAATTTAGTACATTTTTATTTATTATTTTCAGTTTCTTGTTATTTGAATTACTACTGTGAATTTAGCTTTTTCTTTAACAGGAGTGTGTCTAAACCTTCGATACTGTACTGTACATATGTACAGTCGTCCTCAAAATTATTCATATCCTCCAATCAAAGAAAAGACTAAATTCCCAACAGTAATTCAAATAACAGGAAACTATTTAAACTAATATTCAATAAAAGTGTTAAAATTATAATTATTGAAATAATAAATTGGTTTTGAATTGTTGAAAATAATAATAATAACAAAACAAACCATCCCAGACACATTAGAGCACCTTTTTCATGAACAGTGGACCAGCATACCTGTCAACAGGTGCAGACGTCTGATTGGACGTTACAGAAAACACCTGATTGTCTCAAAGTGTTGCTCAACAACATTTTAGCAGAGCCCCATCATGCTTGTTTACTTGTTTTATTTTTTGTGTTTGTTTTTAATACTTCTGTTGAACCACAATTCAAAGTCAAAGTCATGATTTTCATAGAATTTTTATTTATTAATACATTTGTTAATTTCATCTTATTTCACTGACAGCTGTTTTTTTTCCTTCTTTAATTGGAGGGTATGAATAATTACGAGGACAACTGTACGCATCCAGTTCTACAGATATTGCACGTAACATTTGTATTGCTCAGCGGGCGGGTAGAGGGGAGTCCTGGGTTTTAGGCGGTAAGGTGCATGTGTGAGGTAAAAATGGTTCTAGCTGTGCGACATGATGGGAGTCTGCTGTCCAACACGCTTCACTCATGTGAACGCATCTATGAGCAGAAAGTGTTATTCAGAACCTCAGACTTCCAAAACATTCACTAAAATTCACACTGATGTAGCTCATGTTTATTCTCTATTTTAATTGTATTTCTGTATTTTTCCTGCATTTTTAAATCCCATATAATACATCTTATGTAGCTACATAGGCTTTTTCATCAGCCTTTATTCCTAGTGAGACTTTTTTGCATCACTAAAATGTCCTTGTGTGAAAATATTTGGAGTAAAGTTGTTTTGCGTGGACGTTAAATGTAGCCAGCTCAGTTTTTGTTGTGCCACAAAGTGTTTTGGTGTGAAAAATTCAAAAGCACGCGGAAATGGAGCCACCTTACAAAACGCTTACAATGAAAACACTAGATGAATGAAAATTATGATCAATAATTCAGAATATTTCACACCAAATGAGTGTATATTGATCCAAATTAATCTAGCCTTATAAGTGGATACCAGTGATTTTTTTAACTGGATAAAGATTCATTACTGTTGATTGAATTCTGAAATAAAAAATAAGAGTGAGCCGGTCTTTTGAATGGTTCGTTAGAAGGAACGGGACCTCGAGATCCAGCTCCCTCCAAAGAGCCATGAATCCATCTGTGAGCCAGGATGGCAACTCTGACAACTGATATTATTACTGTTTGTCTTCCCAGATTGCAGACGTCATTAAAACAGTTAACTAAAACTAACGAAAAAATTAAGAATAAAATTGAAAAAACATTTTCCTTAACTGAAATAAAAATTCAAATGAGTTTATTAAAAAGCGATAACTAACTGAAACTGTTTTGTGTCTTTACAAAACTAAAACTAACTAGAATTATTGAAAAACATCCTTATTTTTAGTCTTAGTTAATTTATTTAATACATAAGCTTATTGGGTTGATATGAAATCTATTTCTATTTGATCTGTTTACTTTGCTCTACCGGTTTTACTCCGAGTGACTTTCTGATGATTTTGAATGTCACACCAGACAAATACATATAATTTATGAAAAAAATTAAAACTAAAACTAACACTGAAACTCATGAAAACTAAACTAAAACTAAACTTTTTCCAAAAAACTAGCAAACTTGCTCAAAAAACTAAATCTAACTGAATTGAAAAACAAAACGTCAAAACTAAATTAAAACTGAAATGAATTAAAAATCCCAAACTATTGTGACCTCGGCAGACGTCAAGGAAATATCATGAAACCTGGACTCTTCAACCAGTGACTGCTCCGTGTTTGGTCCCGGCGAAAAAAAACAAAACAGGGAAAACAGGTGAAATAAAACTTACACATTTTTAAAAAATGTTCTTTTATGTAAACCACCATGTTCTCAAAATAGAGTAAAGTCCATTAACTGTTAACATTGATGTCTCTGGCTGCCGAGATACAAACTCAAATCTTACCAAGTTTATTTGTCTAATTTCTATTTAAAATGTCTCGTAAGAACTTTTTTTAAGGCGATGCATCTTATTTCAAGAAATCTTATCAAGAAAATTTCACTTGTTCTATTGGCAGATGTTTTTTTGCTTATTACAAGCAAGATGTGTTGAATTAAGATGCGTTGTCTTAAAACAAGATCTTATATCTCACTGAAATATTTCTCTTGAAGTAATTTTGTCTTTTTTTGACCGTGATGAGATATTTTGACTAGAAATTAGAAAAATTTACTTGGTAACAAGGTTATAAAAGTTTTGGATTTTTAATCAGCTTCAGTTTTTATTTAGTTTTGGCTTTTTTTTTTTCATTTCAGTTAGTTTTGGTTAGTTTGCTAGTTTTTATTAGGTTTTTTTTTGTTTGGGGGGGGGGGGGGAGCTTAGATTTAATTCATGAGTTTTTAGTGTTAGTTTTAGGGTTTTTTCTTTTTTTAATGTAAATTAAAAGTTAATAGATTAAATAAAAATAGATTTCATATCAATCCAAAAAAGCAGATGTATTAAACAAATTTATAAAGACTAAACCTAAGGATGTTCTTGCAATAATTTTAGTTAGTTTTAGTTTTGTAAAGACACAATACAGTTTCAGTTATCATTTTTTTAAAAAAAACTGTCATTTTTATTTTTATTTCAGTTAACAAAAACAATTTTTTAATTTTAGTTTTTTTGTCAGTCTTATAATAACCTTGCTTGGTTAGATTTGAGTTTTTGAGGGTGAAGGTTAAGCGTCGTCTCTCTGCAGGTCACGGAGACACCTCGGCTTTTACCGTGATGCCCGGCAGCTTCAGCCGGCAGCAGAGGTTGTACATGAAGTTGGGTCTGATGGTCTGGTCTCGGAGGCCGTAGATGAGGGCGCTCAGGCATCGGGGAAGGATGATGATAAACATGTAAAACACGTTCTGGACGCGCAGGAACAGATTCCTGGGGATGATTTTGAAGACAGCGAACAGCAGCGGGTTGTGCACGGCGGAGGACAGGCTGAGCCCCAGCTGCACCAGGTGCAGGAGCACCGTGTTACGAGCCTTCAGGGCCGAGGCTTTGTCCGCCGAGGCCGACCTGGCGGCCAGAATCACGACTACGTAGGAGGACAGGATGACCAGGCCGGCAGAGATGAACAGCACTGACGTGTAGGCCTGGTCATAGTCGGAGTACAGAGGCGTGAGCGCCATGACCACCGTGTTACAGAAGGTGTTCATCCGCAGAGACTCCAGCTCGTGGAAGGGGAACTGCAGCAGCAGCAGGAGCCGGACCACGACATTCAGCAGACACACGGCCCAGACGAGGAGAACGGACGCCGCCGTGTTCCTGAGGGTGATGATGGCAGCGTGTCTCAGAGGGAAGCACACGGCCACGCACCTCTCCAAGGACATGAGCACCAGCACCAGAGGAGAGACCTCGTTGGCCAGGTTCCCCAGCATGAACAGGACGCCGCACTGAGGGTACGTCAGCACGATCCTGAAGATGGAGAGCAGGTAGAGCAGCTGGCTGAGGGACAGGTGGACGGTGTCGGCCAGCAGCAGGTTGTACAGCAGCACGTAGCGGCAGGTGTCGCAGAACACCGCCCGGCTCCGCAGAGTGAACAGCATGGTGCCGTTGATGAAGAGGAAGACGCAGCAGGGGAGGGTGGTGAGGGAGGAGTAGATCAGTCGCTCCAGGAACAGCAGCTGGACCGTGGCATTGCTGCGAGGCTGGGGGGCCGCCCACATCTCACAGGAGCCTCTGGGGGGGGGGCAGGCGGCAGCTCAGGTCTGGTCTCCATGTGGCAGCAGGTCTGCAAACTTTCCTCCACTCATGTCTTATTTATCTGCTCCCTCCCGGCAACGGTTGCTGCGCTGCATCACAGCTTAGCGGGGGCCTGAACCCCCCCCCCCCCGAGGCCGGAGACGTGGTCCCTGATACTGATCCTGCAGAACAGGGACGCCCAAGTCCAGTCCAGCATCTAAATCCTGCAGAACAAGGACGTCAAAACTCAGTCCGGTTCTCCAGCACCTTTTTAACACCAGCCTGAGACAGAACAGAGTTCCTGTGCTGTGGAAAACATCCTGTCTTGTTCCAGTCCCTAAAAAACCACAACCAGCTGAACCAAATGACTACAGACCAGTTGCCCTGACATCTCACATCATGAAAGTCCTGGAGAGACTCTTACTGGCTCACCTCAACAAGCAAGTGAATACCTTTCAGGACCCATTACAGTTCGCATATCGTAATGGGCTTGGGGTTGAAGACGCCATCATCTTCTTGCTTCAGAGAGCCCACTCTCATCTGGACCAGTCAGGCAGCACTTTGAGGGTCATGTTCTTTGATTCTTGACTTTTTTTTTCCTTTTTTAAAGACAAATGGTTTCAGCTTGTTCTTACCTTGACAGTTTCGGCTGTCACTTCAGCCTTCATCAGAAGTGGTCGGACTTCCTGGTGTGACGTGTCTATGTAGACAGCTGACCGGGAATTCCGACGTGACGTGTCAGGAGAACAGCTGACCGGGCACGGCAACTTACAATGTAGTGCTCGCGCCCGGTCTCATCTGTCCTCCTCCGGCCCCCCGCTGCTGGTGACTGATGATGGAGTCCCAGGTGTGTGGGAGCTGGTATGCCCCCTCGTCCCTGTTTATGATGTTCGTTTCTCGTCGCCGTATTTCAATTGCCTCCTTTATCCATCTCTTGAATTTATTGGTTTCCGTGGTGATGATAAACAAAGGAAAACAACAAGCCAAAAACAGCGAAACAAGGCGAAAGGACCGGAAGGGAAGAAAAAAACAAACATGCGACACCAACAAGAGAGAAATAATCATGCTGCCATACATTAGAGGAATTACAGAACCCATACAACGGACCATGAAAAAGCACCAGATAAACACAGCCATAAAACCCCACAACAAACTAAGACAACAACTCGTCCATCCAAAGGACACAATAACGCCAGACAAGAAATGCAACGTCATCTACGAAATCCCCTGCAAATCGTGCAATAAAACATATATAGGAGAGACCGGACGGACATTCATAACACGAAAATCAGAACACCGAAAAGAGTGCGACAAAGAAATGAAAGAAAAATTCACAAGGACAAAAAAACAAACAGCAGAACAAGAAAATAAGAAATCAGCTATAACGGATCATTGCAGAAGAAATAACCACATCATGGACTGGGACAGTAGCAAAATCATCACCACGGAAACCAATAAATTCAAGAGATGGATAAAGGAGGCAATTGAAATACGGCGACGAGAAACGAACATCATAAACAGGGACGAGGGGGCATACCAGCTCCCACACACCTGGGACTCCATCATCAGTCACCAGCAGCGGGGGGCCGGAGGAGGACAGACGAGACCGGGCACGAGCACTTCATTGTAAGTTGCCGTGCCCGGTCAGCTGTTCTCCTGACACGTCACGTCGGAATTCCCAGTCAGCTGTCTACATAGACACGTCACACCAGGAAGTCCGACCACTTCTGATGAAGGCTGAAGTGACAGCCGAAACTGTCAAGGTAAGAACAAGCTGAAACCATTTGTCTTTAAAAAAGGAAAAAAAAAAGTCAAGAAGTATCACACAGAAGACGAGATGAATATTCTGGATGAATGTTCTTTGATTTCTCAAGTGCATTTAATACTATTCAGCCTGCTTTGCTATGTCAGAAGCTCCATAACTTCCAGGTGGATCCCTCCACAACCACCTGGATTTACGACTACCTAACAAACAGACCACAGTTTGTGAGACTGAAAGGTTGTGTGTCTGAGATGGTGGTCAGCAGCACTGGAGCACCACAAGGGACTGTACTCTCACCATTCCTCTTTACACTGTACACCTCAGACTTCCAGTACAACTCTGATCCTGTCATCTGCAGAAATACTCTGATGACTCTGCAGTTGTGGGGTGTATCAGTGATGGACAAGAAGCCGAGTACAGGGAACTGGTCAATCAGTTTGTGAAATGGTAACAATCAGCTCATCTTAAATACCAGCAAGACTAAAGAGATGATTGTTGACTTCAGGAGGAGCAAGAATAAGCAGCATAGTCCTGTCTACATCCTGGAAGAGGAAGTGGAGGTGGTAGAGAACTACAAATACCTTGGAGTTCAGCTGGACAACAGACTAGACTGGAAATGCAACACTGACTACATCTACAAGAAAGGTCTGAGCAGACTCTACTTCTTAAAGAAGCTGAGATCATTCAACGTCTGCACCAAGATGTTGCAGATCTTCTACAAGTCTGTTGTTGAAAGTGCAATTAGCTTTGCAGCATCTGCTGGGGCAGCAGCATCAGAATCAGAGACTTGAAGAAACTAAAGAAGCTGATCAAGAAAGCTGGTTCTGTGCTGGGGAGAACTCTGGAGCCGCTGGAGCTGATCGTTCAAAAAAGAATGCTGCACAAGCTGATGAAGATGATGGAGGACACTTCCCATCCTCTCCACAACACGGTGAAGAATCAACAGTGTGTTCAAATGGAGGCTGCGTCAGGTTTGCTGTCGGACGGAGAGATACAGAAATTGATTCCTACCAGCAGCATCACCCTGAAGAACAAGACTGATTTTTTGTTTATTTAAAAAAAGAGAAAAAAAAAAGTGAGCTTTTACAATACTGAATTTCCCTTCTGGGATGAATAAAGTATTTTTCATTTCATTTAATTTCATTTCATTCATTCATTTAATTTCATGTCGGAGTCCAGTGCAACATCTAAATCCTGCAGAACAGGGATGTCCAGGTCCAGTCCAGCATCGAAATACTGAAGAACAGGGACGTCAAAATCCAGTCCAGTATCTAAATCCTGCAGAACAGGGATTTCCCGAGTCCAGTCCAGCATCTAAATAGTGCAGAACAGGGACATCCAAGTCCAGTCCCGGATCTCAATACTGAAGAACCGGGACATCAAAATCCAGTCTAGCATCTAAATCCTGCAGAACAGGGACATCCAAGTCCAGTCCCGCATCTAAATACTGAAGAACAGGGACGTCAAAATCCAGTCCAGCATCTAAATCCTGCAGAACAGGGATGCCCCGAGTCCAGTCCAGCATCTTAATCCTGCAGAACAGGGTTGTCAAAATCCAGTCCAGCATCTAAATCCTGCAGAACAAGGACGTCCAAATCCAGTCCAGCATCTAAATCCTGCAGAACAGGGATGTCCGAGTCCAGTCCAGCATCTAAATACTGCAGAACAGGGACATCCAAGTCCTGTCCCGCATCTAAATACTGAAGAACAGGGACATCCAAGTCCTGTCCCGCATCTAAATACTGAAGAACAGGGACGTCAAAATCCAGTCCAGCATCTAAATCCTGCAGAACAGGGATTTCCGGGTCCAGTCCAGCATTTTAATCCTGCAGAACAGGGACATCCAAGTCCTGTCCCGCATCTAAATACTGAAGAACAGGGACATCAAAATCCAGTCCAGCATCTAAATCCTGCAGAACAGGAATGTCCAGGTCCAGTCCAGCATCTAAATACTGCAGAACAGGGACGTCAAAATCCAGTCCAGCATCTAAATACTGAAGAACGGGGACATCGAAGTCCAGTACCGCATCTAAATACTGAAGAACAGGGACATCAAAATCCAGTCCAGCATCTAAATCCTGCAGAACAGGGATGTCCGAGTCCAGTCCAGCATCTTAATCCTGCAGAACAGGGACATCCAAGTCCTGTCCCGCATCTAAATACTGAAGAACAGGGACATCAAAATCCAGTCCAGCATCTAAATACTGAAGAACAGGGACGTCAAAATCCAGTCCAGCATCTAAATCCTGCAGAACAAGGATGTTCAAATCCAGTCCAGCATCTAAATCCTGCAGAACAGGGATGTCCAGGTACAGTCCAGCATCTAAATCCTGCAGAACAAGGTCGTCAAAATCCAGTCCAGCATCTAAATACTACAGAACAGGGACATCCAAGTCCAGTCCAGCATCTAAATACTGAAGAACGGGGACATCAAAATCCAGTCTAGCATCTAAATCCTGCAGAACAGGGATGCCCGAGTCCAGTCCAGCATCTTAATCCTGCAGAACAGGGACATCCAAGTCCTGTCCCGCATCTAAATACTGAAGAACAGGGACATCAAAATCCAGTCCAGCATCTAAATACTGAAGAACAGGGATTTCCAAGTCCAGTCCAGCATCTTAATCCTGCAGAACAGGGACATCCAAGTCCTGTCCCGCATCTAAATACTGAAGAACAGGGACATCAAAATCCAGTCCAGCATCTAAATCCTGCAGAACAGGAATGTCCAGGTCCAGTCCAGCATCTAAATACTGCAGAACAGGGACATCAAAATCCAGTCTAGCATCTAAATCCTGCAGAACAGGGACATCCATGTCCAGTCCCACATCTAAATACTGAAGAACAGGGACATCAAAATCCAGTCCAGCATCTAAATCCCTGCAGAACAGGAATGTCAGGTCCAGTCCAGCATCTAAATACTGCAGAACAGGGACGTCAAAATCCAGTCCAGCATCTAAATACTGAAGAACGGGGACATCGAAGTCCAGTCCCGCATCTAAATACTGAAGAACAGGGACATCAAAATCCAGTCCAGCATCTAAATCCTGCAGAACAGGGATGTCCGAGTCCAGTCCAGCATCTTAATCCTGCAGAACAGGGACATCCAAGTCCTGTCCCGCATATAAATACTGAAGAACAGGGACATCAAAATCCAGTCCAGCATCTAAATACTGAAGAACAGGGACGTCAAAATCCAGTCCATCATCTTAATCCTGCAGAACAGGGATGTTCAAATCCAGTCCAGCATCTAAATCCTGCAGAACAGGGATGTCCGAGTCCAGTCCAGCATCTAAATCCTGCAGAACAGGGACATCGAAGTCCAGTCCAGCATCTAAATCCTGCAGAACAGGGATGTCCGAGTCCAGTCCAGCATCTAAATCCTGCAATACAGGAACATTGAGGTCCAGTCCAGCATCTAAATCCTGCAGTACAGGGATGTCCAGGTCCAGTCCAGCATCTTTTTTCTGCAGAACAGGGATGTTTAGGTCCAGTCCAGCATCTAAATCCTGCAGAACAGGGATGTCCAGGTCCAGTCCAGCATCTAAATCCTGCATAACAAGGACATCAAAACCCAGTCCAGCATCTAAATCCTGCAGAACAGGGATGTCCAGGTACAGTCCAGCTCTAAGTCCTGCATAACAAGGACGTCCAAATCCAGTCCAGCATCTAAATCCTGCAGAACAAGGTCGTCAAAATCCAGTCAGCATCTAAATACTGCAGAACAGGAATGTCCGAGTCCAGTCCAGCATCTAAATACTGCAGAACAGGGACGTCAAAATCCAGTCCAGCATCTAAATACTGAAGAACAGGATTTCCGAGTCCAGTCCAGCATCTTAATCCTGCAGAACAGGGACATCCAAGTCCTGTCCCGCATCTAAATACTGAAGAACAGGGACGTCAAAATCCAGTCCAGCACCTAAATCCTGCAGAACAGGGGCTTTCCGAGTCCAGTCCAGCATCTTAATCCTGCAGAACAGGGACATCCAAGTCCTGTCCCGCATCTAAATACTGAAGAACAGGGACGTCAAAATCCAGTCCAGCATCTAAATCCTGCAGAACAGGGATTTCCAAGTCCAGTCCAGCATCTTAATCCTGCAGAACAGGGACATCCAAGTCCTGTCCCGCATCTAAACACTGAAGAACAGGGACATCAAAATCCAGTCCAGCATCTAAATACTGCAGAACAGGAATGTCCAGGTCCAGTCCAGCATCTAAATACTGAAGAACGGGGACATCGAAGTCCGGTCCCGCATCTAAATACTGAAGAACAGGGACATCGAAGTCCAGTCCAGCATCTAAATCCTGCAGAACAGGGATGTCCGAGTCCAGTCCAGCATCTTAATCCTGCAGAACAAGGACATCCAAGTCCTGTCCCGCATCTAAATACTGAAGAACAGGGACATCAAAATCCAGTCCAGCATCTAAATACTGAAGAACAGGGATGTCCAAATCCAGTCCAGCATCTAAATCCTGCAGAACAAGGACGTTCAAATCCAGTCCAGCATCTAAATCCTGTAAAACAGGGATGTCTGAGTCCAGTCCAGCATCTAAATACTGAAGAACGGGGACATCGAAGTCCAGTCCAGCATCTAAATCCTGCAGAACAGGGATGTTCGAGTCCAGTCAGCATCTAAATCCTGCAGAACAGGGACATCGAAGTCCAGTCCAGCATCTAAATCCTGCAGAACAGGGACATTGAGGTCCAGTCCAGCATCCTTCTCCTGCAATACAGGGATGTCCAGGTCCAGTCCAGCATCTAAATCCTGCATAACAAGGACATCAAAACCCAGTCCAGCATCTAAATCCTGCAGAACAGGGATGTCCAGGTACAGTCCAGCATCTAAATCCTGCATAACAAGGACGTCCAAATCCAGTCGAGCATCTAAACCCTGCAGAACAAGGTCGTCAAAATCCAGTCCAGCATCTAAATACTGCAGAACAAGGACGTCATAATCCAGTCCAGCATCTAAATCCTGCAGAACAGGGATGTCCAAATCCAGTCCAGCATCTAAATACTGCAGAACAGGGACGTCAAAATCCAGTCCAGCATCTAAATACTGAAGAACAGGGATTTCCGAGTCCAGTCCAGCATCTTAATCCTGCAGAACAGGGACATCCAAGTCCTGTCCCGCATCTAAACACTGAAGAACAGGGACATCAAAATCCAGTCCAGCATCTAAATCCTGCAGAACAGGAATGTCCAGGTCCAGTCCAGCATCTAAATACTGCAGAACAGGGACGTCAAAATCCAGTCCAGCATCTAAATACTGAAGAACGGGGACATCGAAGTCCAGTCCCGCATCTAAATACTGAAGAACAGGGACATCAAACTCCAGTCCAGCATCTAAATCCTGCAGAACAGGGATGTCCGAGTCCAGTCCAGCATCTTAATCCTGCAGAACAAGGACATCCAAGTCCTGTCCCGCATATAAATACTGAAGAACAGGGACATCAAAATCCAGTCCAGCATCTAAATACTGAAGAACAGGGACGTCAAAATCCAGTCCATCATCTTAATCCTGCAGAACAGGGATGTCCAAATCCAGTCCAGCATCTAAATCCTGCAGAACAGGGACGTTCAAATCCAGTCCAGCATCTAAATCCTGCAAAACAGGGATGTCCGAGTCCAGTCCAGCATCTAAATCCTGCAATACAGGGATGTCTGAGTCCAGTCCAGCATCTAAATACTGAAGAACGGGACATCGAAGTCCAGTCCAGCATCTAAATCCTGCAGAACAGGGATGTCCGAGTCCAGTCCAGCATCTAAATCCTGCAGAACAGGGACATCGAAGTCCAGTCCAGCATCTAAATCCTGCAGAACAGGGATGTCCGAGTCCAGTCCAGCATCTAAATCCTGCAATACAGGGACATCGAAGTCCAGTCCAGCATCTAAATCCTGCAGAACAGGGATGTCCGAGTCCAGTCCAGCATCTAAATCCTGCAATACAGGGACATCGAAGTCCAGTCCAGCATCTAAATCCTGCAGAACAGGGATGTCTGAGTCCAGTCCAGCATCTTAATCCTGCAGAACAAGGACATCCAAGTCCTGTCCCGCATCTAAATACTGAAGAACAGGGACATCAAAATCCAGTCCAGCATCTAAATACTGAAGAACAGGGACGTCAAAATCCAGTCCATCATCTTAATCCTGCAGAACAGGGATGTCCAAATCCAGTCCAGCATCTAAATCCTGCAGAACAGGGACGTTCAAATCCAGTCCAGCATCTAAATACTGCAGAACAGGGACATCAAAATCCAGTCCAGAATCTAAATACTGCAGAACAGGGACATCCAAGTCCAGTCCAGCATCTAAATACTGAAGAACAGGGACGTCAAAATCCAGTCCAGCATCTAAATCCTGCAGAACAGGGATGTCCGAGTCCAGTCCAGCATCTAAATCCTGCAATACAGGGACATCCAAGTCCTGTCCCGCATCTAAATCCTGCAGAACAGGGATGTCCGAGTCCAGTCCAGCATCTAAATCCTGCAATACAGGGACATCGAAGTCCGGTCCAGCATCTAAATCCTGCAGAACAGGGATGTTTAGGTCTCAGCAGAGTAAACAAACACTTTCCTCAACCTAATTTAACCTGTTATACCAGAAAATCCTAAAGTCAAATGATAACTTATATAACAGCTGATTTAGATAAGACCTGCAGCCAATCATATTTAGCTTTACCGGATAAAAAACAACCATGAAAACTGACTCTTCATCAGCTGCCCCGACCAAATGAAAGGCTGGATTATCTCCTAAAAAGCATCCATCTCTTTATTTTCTGTGTTAATGCCAGCACCTGATGATGATGATGATGATGATGGTGTATCTTATCCTGCTGCTGTCTTTCTTGTTCCAGCCGTTTGTCTGACTGACATGTAAACGCTGACATTTCTCCGTTTAATATCTACATTTCTCTTTACAACCATCCTACATGTTGCACCAAGTCAAAGTTCTGTAAAATATAACTCGTCAACTTTACTTAAAAAAATTGAAGTGACGAAGAAGAATCAACAAGACAGTTTAAAGGAATAGTTCACCCACAGAATGATTTAACTTTATGTTCCACTTCCCCTCATGGTGAGCAAGACTCTGGAGCACTTTTTTAATATCTTAAATGCAGCCAGAGATCAGGAAGGCTTCTCGTTTTCCCCCAACTTTCATATAATGGAGTTCGATTGAGCCAAAAAGGTCCATAAAAGTCCACAAAAACTTGTCAATATTCCTCCATACTGCTCGTTTTAAGTAATGCAAGTGTCCTGAGTGGGTAGCGTCCAGAATTTACTTGAAACAACATCATTTAGTAGATTTTTAGGGCCTAAACAGAAGTACATCGCATCTATAGCGAGCACGCCGATGCACGTTCACGAAACTACAGGAGCCGCGGCAGACAGGGCCGGCTCTGGCCACTTTGGTGCCCCAGGCGAGGTTATAGTTTGGTGCCCCCCCTGTCCTGGCGCCCATGATTCCAGATCAGGGGTGTCCAGTTCTGGTCTTCGAGGGCCACAATCCTGCAGGTTTTCTATGCGTTCTGGCTCCAACACACCTGACTCCAATTACCAAGAACTTCATAGGCTGTTGGATCCATTCAGTATCAGTCAGGTGTGTTGAAGCAGAGAAACAGTGACAGCGGCCCTCAAGGACCACCTCTGGACCCCCCTGTTCTAGATGAACAGAGCAGGATGAGCTGCATGTGTCTGAAGTTAATATTGTTGCAGAGTTGTGATTCTCTGGTAGGATTACATCATTGTGTCTGGATTTGGTCTCACTGAAACACAACTGCTGCTGTAATAATAATAATAATAATAATAATAATAATGAATAAAGTCAGCAGCTGCTGATGGTAGCTGGACTCAGACATCCACAGTTACACCTGCATCCAGTCTGTGTCCTTCTTTCATGTAGTAGACATTGTATAGATGAACCTTATCTATGCTCTATACTGTTATTAGTAACTAAGATTAACTGAAACCTTCAGCAATAATTTAATAATAAAATTAACCAATAACTCCACCTCTGCAGCAGCTTCTGAGCAGGAGTCTGCAACCTGCAGCTACACAGCTGCAAGTGGCTCTTTGGACCTTCCACAATATCTCTCAATAACTTTGACTAAAACAACCAACTAATCCCATGTATATACACAATGTTTTTAATAATAGATTTTGGCTTTTTTTTTTCTTCATTTCCACAACGTAATGACAATAAAAGTCCCTGTAATATGTTTAAATCTATCTCTCTTGTAATTAGCTTGAAAATTAGGGTTTTCCCATTTCACAAATATCCACATTTTTATTTATATAGATTTTTTAAACAGTTGAGTCCCACTGTAGAAAATCTGTTTGAAGAAAAAGTATCTATCCTCTTTCTGCAAGTTCTTTTTTAAAAACCTAAATGTAAAAATAAACCTGAGTTCTTTCAAATTACAGCATGTTTTAAACAGTAAGTATTTATTTAAAAAATAATAATAATAATTATTATTATTATTATTATAATTATAAGCAGCCTTTTTTCAAAAGGACATGACAAAATTGCAGCGCTAAACAACTTTTATCACTGGATTGAGTCTGAAAAATGTCTTTGGATTGTCCAGGTTGCAGACCTGTTCTAGAGGCATCTGCAGGACTTTGAGTGAATGTGCACAGATGCAGATTTACCTGAACTGGAAGCTAAAGGACAACTTGTAGCTGCAGCACACAGACTAAAATTTAATATCCTCCAGTAGCCTGTTAAACAGCATCAGTTATCAGCAGCTGTGAGCATTACTGTATTACAGTATGAGATTGACCGTCTCCCACAGCAGCAGCAGCAGCAGCAGGAAACTGCTTCATGTTAGCTTAGCTAGCCTCCAACACATGAAGAGCTAAACAAGCTTTAATGTTGGGGAAAGTACATATCTCTAACTGAGAACTCTTTTCTTCACTCTACCACGATTCTCAGCGTTTTGATAAGTTGTTGACGTCTGTCATTATAAACCGCGACGTGAGATGCGCCCCCCCCCCCTCTCTTTCACACACCGGGCGACCAGCTCAGCCTCAGTCCACATACCTCTGCTTACGGCCGTTTTTCTTCCTCCTCCTTCCTTCACTTTTGGAAAGCTGCTCTTTTGGAAAGATGTCCTTTCATCATTCAATCATTGAAAAGTTGAAACACAACACGACCTCCGTTCCTCCACGGTAACTACGTCATGTAGTCCTACCTCACCTTTCACGGTGAAAGCAAATGTCAGTTGGAGCTGATCATGCAGCCAGATCTGATTTGAGGTTTTATTTTGATGTCTTTGAGAGAAATTTTGAGTAGCTACAGTATGTATAGTCTATTCCATAATATAAAGGCCACATAACTATAATTAACTTTCTTAATTAACTTTTTTTTTTTTTTAATTCTGCATTTTTTGCACCCCGTCCAGGGGATGGCGCCCCAGGCGGTTGCCTGTGTCGCCTGTCGGCAAAGCCGGCCCTGGCGGCAGACGAGATCGCGCGTTCTCTTTTTCTTTCTTTCTTTGTTTTAAATTAATGTCCAACCCCTCTTGTGTTTGTCCTGGTTTGTCTGCAGCTCTGTCGCTCTTAGCACAATGTAAACGGCTAATTTCTTCTTCTACGCTTGTATTATCGGCAGAGTAGGCTCTGAACGCCTTCCGTAGTTCTGTGCATGCGCTTATGCGCGCTTCACGAAAGTAAGATGTTTCCCAACACTATCTCATGGTTGGTACAACATTATGTAATCAGCTAAAACAGCTTCATGCCTGATTTAGTAGCCAAACCACTTTGTGTTGTTAAAAGAAAATGTGGACAGTTTTTAAGATATTTCAGTAAAATTAGAGGAACAGTTCAACTTCTGAGCTTTAAAAGGCCCTAAACAGTTAACATGACGCTGACCTTCCATCTTCATCATCCTCCTCGCTGCTCCCTGGGCTGTCTGCTGTAGCTCCCCTTCTTCTTCTCTTTTTAGCCTCTCCTTTAGGCATTACGCTAGAATTGCTAAATAAAAAGAGAGCAACAGTACAGAACCAGACTGCTTGGTAACGTGACAACAAGGCTGCTTTTTCTGCATCTGTCATTTAGCAAATAAATTACTGTAAGTGTTAGTTATGCAGCCCGATACAAACATACACGATACCCTCCTAAATATTCAGCTTAAGACTGCTGGTAGACTAACACGCTGCACCACTGACAAACTCTACTGGTGGTCATCACGTCATATCTATTATCAATTATCACTTCACCAGAGGTCTGAAACCAGCGGCTCCGGAGCCACAACGGGCTCTTCGGACCTTCAACAACGGCTCAATAGCAAACGCTAAAATAATAAAGAGTCAATTCATGTTTAACAATAGTCGTCCTCAAAATTATTCATCCACTCCAATTAAAGAAGGAAAAAAAATCATCTGTAAGTGAAATATTGTCAAGAGTAATAATAAATAAAAATTCTATGAAAATCATGATACTGATTTAGAATTGTGGTTTTGAGAGAAATATTAAAAACAAACACACAAAAAATAAAACAAATAAACAAACATGATGGAGCTCCTGAAATAAATAATCACTGCAATCAGGTGATTTCTGTAACGTCCAATCAGACGTCTGCACCTGTTGGCAGGTATGTTGGTCCATGTTCATGGGGAAGATGCTCTAATGTGTCTGGGACAGTTTTGTTGTTGTTATTTCCAACCACAATTCAAAAGCAACAGTTTATTTCACTATAATTTTGTATTTCTATTTATTTATTTATTAGTTTCTTTAGCTTCATGTTATTTTAAGTACTATTGTGAATTTAGCCTTTTCTTTAATTGGAGGTTATGAATAATTTTGAGAATGACTGTATAAAAACAAATGCAGGTTTTTTTCTTGAAATATATGTATTGAATTTTTCCAACATAACTTTAAAAGTATCACGAATATCTTTTAACTGTTTTTCTTGTCATTAGCTTGAACATTGTTTTTTTTCTTTTTACATAATTTTGCCATAGAAATGAACATATCTTCTTTTTGTAAAAGTTTTATTCTATTTTAAAACCTGAAAATTGAAGTGAAATTTTGTCTCTTCAAAAATTGCAGCATTTTTTTTTATTGCAGATATTTGGGTGTTTATTTGATTTTGGGAACTTTTGAGTTTCTTTCTCTCAAAAATAAAATGTCACAACACCTCACCATACGTATCTTACCTGAACCGTCATCCTCCTGCAAAATCTGAACATGCTGATATAAGATTTTATTTTAAAAATGTCTCTTTTAGTCAGATATCACATAGAAACGTCACCACCAGTGCGCTGGTAATGACATTTTACAGTTTTTAGCTTACTGTGCTAAAATGGGAGAGTTTGCATAAATAATCTTTCAGCTAGTTGGAGCTGTATAATGTTTTTATATGAATCTGAAGTTTTAACACAAAAATCTTTAAACATCTGTAAACTACAAGTTGTTTGGTATTGACACGTTATAAAAAATATCATGCAACTTGTCAGTATAAATGACAAAAAAACTTGATCACAATATTAACAGACAGACATATTTAATAAAAATGAATAAATGAATTCAACATTTTTGTCAAATATAATGATAAATCACTAAATCTATGGAATTTTTAGGAATTTATACAAAAAACTGCACAATTTCATCATTTTTAGTAGAAAGATACCTATTCCGGGGAAAACAGTAAAATAGCTCCATAAAATGTTTTAATAAATGTGACATTTTAGACAGACATGAGAGATTTTGCACCATCACGACTGGTTGTTAAAACACATATATACACATTTCTATTTTGTCTTGAAGTTCCTCAGGGACACAAAAAGGCCCAAAATCAAACAAACACTCATTTATCAAAAATGTCACAGTCGTGCTCAAGATTACTGACACCCTCCAATTAAAGAAAATCCCTAAATTTAAAGCGCTTTGAGTCCCTTAAAAAGCGCTTTATAAATTTAATCCATTATTATAGTAAAGAAAAATAGAGAAAAAAAAAGAAAACACTAAATTCACAAGAATAATTAAAAAAAACAAGAAACTAAAGAAACTAATAATATATGAAAAATTACAAAATTATAATTAAGAAAAATCAAATATTGATTTTGAATTGTGGTTGGAAATAATCATTAAAAAAACAAAAAACTGGCCCAGAGACATTCGAGCACTTTTCCCATGAACAGTGGACCAATACACGTCTGATTGGACGTTACAGAAAACACCTGATTGCAGTGATTGTCTGTTGTTTGTTTACTTGTTTTATTTTTGTTTGTTTGTTTTTAATATTTCTTTTGAACCGCAATTCAGAATCAATGTCATGATTTTATTAGAATTTTTTATCTATTATTAAACTGCAAAACTCGAATCTTATCAAGTATATTTTTTCTCATTTCTGGTCAAAAATCTCATCACACTCAAAATAAGACAAAATTACTTAAAGACAAACATTTCAGTGAGATAACAACTTGTTTTTAAGGCGATGCATCTTATTTCAAAAAATCTTATCAAGAAAATATTATGCCTTTGGCAGAATATTTTTTCTTACTAAATAGAAAAAAAATCTTGGCCACTCTTAAAATAAGTCTTTTTTTTGCATGTAATGAGCAAAAGAAAAATCTGCCAACAGAACAGGCAGAAATTTCTTGACAAGATTTCTCGAAATGAGATGCATCGCCTTAAAACAAGTTTCTTTATCACACTGAAATGTTTCTCTTTAAGTCATTTTGTCTTATTTTGAGTGTGATGAGATTTTTTTTTACAAGAAATTAGAAAAATATATTTGGTAAGATTTGAGTTTTTGCAGTGTACTTTTGTCAATTTCATCTTATTTCACTGACAGCTGATTTTTTTCCGTGTGTATTTGGAGAATGTCGATAATCTGAGCACGACTTATCTTTGCAAAGGTTTTGTAACATTTGTGGCTCTAAACAAGTTTTATTTCGCTGGGTTGTAAAGGTTTCAGACCCCGACTTGGACAGAAGGAACACTGCAAAACTCAAATGTTACCAAGTGTATTTTTTTAAATTTCTAGTCAGAAAATCTCATCACACTCAAAGAGAAACATTTCAGTGAGATATAAGATCTTGTTTTAAGGCAAATGCATTATTATTTCAAGAAATCTTATCAAGAAAAATTTACTTGTTTCATTGAAGTTTTTGCTTATTACAAACAAAACAAAACAAATTCTTTTTTTATTTTTTACGTGTTTCAAGAGTGGCCAAGATTTCTTTGCTTGTAATAAGCAAAAAATTCTAGCAATGGAACAAGTGAATTTTTCTTGATAAGATTTCTTGATAATAATGCAGTTGCCTTAAAACAAGATCTTATATCTCACTGACATGTTTCTCTTTTGGTAATTTTGTCCTATTTTGAGTGTGATGAGATATTTTGAATAGAACTTAGAAAAATATCTTGGTAAGATTGGAGTTCTTGCAGGGAACCTGCAGAACCAGAGAGCAGAAGCAACGAGGAACCGGGTCAGACGCTGAGTTTCCCTCTCAGCCGACAGGACAGATGGAGCACGAGGACGGATCTGATGCTCTGATCTCGGAGTCCGTAGATGAGGGAGCTCAGACATCTGGGGAAGATGATGAAGCAGACGTAGAAGACGTTCTGCACCCATTGGAAGGCCATCCTGGTCAGGACTCTGGAGAGCGCGAGGATCAGCGGCATGTAGACGGTGGAGGACAGGCTGAGGCCGAGCTGCGCCAGGTGCAGCAGCAGCGTGGTGCGAGCCTTCCGGGCCAGCGCTTTGTCCGTGGAGGCCGACCTGGCCGCCACCACGACGCCAACGTAGGCGACGGAGACCGCCACGCCGGCCGACACGAACAGCACGCAGGTGTAGGCTCTGTCGTAGCCGTCGGTCAGCGCGCCGAGCACCAGCGCAAATTTGGAGCAGAGATCCTCCATCTGCAGCGACGGCAGCTGCTCGGAGGGAAACCGCAGCAGCAGGAGGCTGCGGGTCAGGTTGTTGAGGGAGCTGACGGCCCAGGTGGCCGCCACCGCCACCGCCGTGGTCCTGACGGTGACCACGGAGGCGTGCCGCAGCGGGTAGCACACCGCCACGTACCTCTCCAGGGGCATGAGCACCAGCGTGAGCGGGGAGATGCCGGTGGTGAGGTTGGTCAGCACGCTGAGCAGCATGCAGACGGACCAGGCCAGCTTCACCCGGCACACGGACAGCAGGAACATGGCCTGGCCCTGGACCAGCTGCACCGTTTCCGCCAGCAGGAGGTTGTAGAGCAGAACGTAGCGGCACGTGTCGCGGAACGCCGCCCTGCTGCGCAGAACGTACAGCAGCGTCCCGTTGATGTAGAGGAAGACGAAGGAGGGGAACGTGGACATGCCGGAGATGATGCCGATCCTCAGCAGCCCCTGATCCAGCACGGCCTCAGAGGCGTTGGAGTGAGACGCGTTAGACATGACGGAGGACACGGAGACATGGACCCATCATGCTGTTATCACAGGAAATAAGCAGTTTCACTGCAGCAGTTAGAAAGCCTGAAATCACTGCAACACGTCTGCAGAGAGAGAGTCAGCCGGCTTTATGTCCTCAGACACCACCTGATGCACCTGGGTGTGTTCATGCCACACCAAGACGTCCACACACACTGCAACACACTGCAACAACTCAAATTTACCAAGTGTGTTTTTCTCATTTCTAGTCAAAATATCTCATCAAACTCAAAATAAGACACAATTACTTAAAGACAAACGTTTCAGTGAGATAAAGGAACCTGTTTGAAGGCAATGCATCTTATTTCAAGAAATCTTATCAACAAAATTTCACGTGTTCTATTGGCAGAATATTTTGCTCATTACAAGCAAATAAAACTTTATTTTTTTACTAATTTTAAAGCCTGGGATACACTGAGCCATATTTTCAATCGTTGCTCGCAGCTCCAACTCAGATTATGCAAATCAGTCGCAGAGTTCAAAATTTCACAGCTTGCGATGTTTGTCCTCACACTGTACGAACCGACGCTCGGATGCGATCCGACTTCTCACACTGTACATCCTCAAAGACACGTGGGGGTCTTGAACAATCTGGACATGCAACGCAATAAATACAGCTAGTAGTAGAAGAAGACGACAATAACAACAACAGTATGCTATCACCAAAAAAAACGCGCTGCCTTGGTGATTTGCGTTCTTCTTCGTAAACAATTCGCCAAAAAGTGGGAGTGGGTGGCCTAGTGGTAGCGTCGTGGGCTTTGGCGCGGAGGACCCGGGTTCGAGTCCCCGACGTGACTCCTGGGTTAAACACTGTGGACCCCTGAGCAAGACCCTTAACCCTCCAAATGCTCCCCGGGCGCTTTAAGTAGCAGCCCACTGCTCTCTGATACTCAGTACAGAGATGGTGAAATGCAGAGCCCTAATTTCCCCTCAGGGATCATACAAGTATAACAAAAAAAAAAAAAAAAAAAAAAGAAAAGATGACGACGTCGTGTGGATGAGGAATCGGCTGACCAGACGTGGGCTGTACAGTCTCACGGTTCTACAACGAGAACTTCGTCCAAATGACACGTCGGGTCGCCGTGCTGCCTCCGGTTTACCTCCGTTTTTGTTTCACGCATGCGAAATGTGAAAATCTCAGAGGAAAGAGTTCTCAGTCTGGTCGTGGCTCCACGTTCAACATGCGATTAACTCACGATCGGGAGCTCGTTGTGAGGTGAAATCGCCTCTCATGACCCCTTGTATACTGCGCGATGCACGATTTGGCCGAGTCTGCCCGATCCCCAAAAATTGTTGCACGACTGGAAATTGGAAATTGGCTCAAAAACAGCCAAAGATCGCACCGTGTATGCCGGGATAAGAGTGGCTAAGATTTTTTTTTGCTTGTACAGACATGTACAAGCTTCTGACATGAAAAAGTTCCCCTTTCTGCCGACTGCCAGCCACTTACCAGCGACTTGTCTGCTAATTCAATCGCGCAGAGAAATGCCTGTGTGCCCAGGGGAAACGATTTCAGAGCATAAATGAACGCCCAGAACAAGGACGTTTCCACACGCCAAGTTTGGACACCGTGTGTGATGACGTATTCACGGGACGAATCATTCAGCCAGTGATAGTGCAGTAATGGTGCACTATCACTGCACCACTTCTGGCAGAAAAAGGAGGAATGTTTTCATTGAGTAGAAATTAGAAAAAAAAATTTGGTAAGATTTGAGTTTTTGCAGTGCATGAGATCTGTGTTGTTGTAATCCACCAGCGGTCGATAATCCAGTCATGCTTCTGACAGTTAATCCATAATCGCATGAAGAAATTTATTGTTTTGCAGTTAAATAAATTGAACAACTTAAACTGATTCTACGAACTAAAAGGTCTAGATTTTAGAGTTGTACAGTGTTTCCTGGTGCCCTCCGTGTTTCTCAACCTAAAACTTCATTGAAGCTTCCACGTTTGATTCTGTTTTACTGAAATGCAAACAACTGTAAGACCTGAATACATAATCAAGTCCTCAACACTTGTGATATAAAATTATTAACAGGAAAGAAAGATCAGCTGCTGAACCGTCTCCCAGCAGCTTTAAATAATGATCTAGTATTATGGAAAAAACACAGAGACCCTCTGACTGGTTAACTTCTAACCTGGTATCACTACTCGTTGCATTGGCGCAATTTTGATCTGATCAAACAGCGGAACTGATCCACGTTCTGACTGGAGATTCTGATGTTAGGTGGAGCATAGATGGACCCATAGCTGTAGCTGCACCTTTGCCCCGGATCCATAGCGGATCTGTTCATCGGTGCTCTAATGTGTCTGGAAAAGTTTTGTTTGTTTTTTAAATTATTATTTCCAACCACAATTCAAAAACAATATTTTAACTGACTAAATAATAATTTTGCAAATATTTATTTATTTTTAGTTGCCTTACCTTCTTGTTATTTGAATTACTGTTGTCATATTAGCCTTTTAGGAGTTCAGCGCAAGTTCCAGCTTTTTTCCAGAAGTTCGCCCCCTCTGGCGACAAGTGGAAGTGAAACTGATGTCGTGCACATGCATGAGCTGCTTCGACTGCGTTGGTCTCTAATTTAACCCACATTATATTCAGTCTGAGCCCAGAGTTAGAGACATGATGTCTACTGAGGTAATAAAGTTATAAATCTGCAAAATGTTTACGGTTTGATCAGAGTAAACTGACGGACTGTATGCTAACGGTAGCAACAGGCTAACGCTGGCTTGGAGTTCAAATGTCTAAATTCACAGGCTGAGACCA